>JASDQU010306143.1:63122-107702 GCA_032191745.1 Picea mariana
GAGGGCGAGTAAGAAAGCAACTTTGTTCTTTATGTTTGCTTACATCATGGATGCCATCTGCTTCATGACACCCTTCCCACTGATGAACTGGAGTTGGGCTCCATCTAATACAAAGCCTATCCATGCCTACCACTCAAATCTTTGGGAGGATAATTCCAAAGAATTCATCTACGAGAACTTCGACTAGGTAATGGTGCCATTACATGTCACTATTTTTTTCCAGCCGCCTCCCAAGATGTCAAATAGCATTGCGACCAGCCTAATCAGCGTGGCAGATTCGTATCTAGAGGCAGAATTTTCGTATATCAAGGTTTTTGGCACCTTTGTCCCTCCATATGCCCTCCCTCTATTCCTGTCGGATAAGCTATTATGCCATGAGATCGCCAGACAGACTGTGCTCGGCAGAATAAGTAAAGATCTCAAAGGAGTATAAAAAAAGGTATGGTCACCCTTCCCTATTCGTATTGGTGCATATTCCTTGTTATATTTTGGCCACGCCAAATCCGAGGCTATGGATTTAGAAGAAATGAAGATGGTGGACATTGAGTTCAAGAAGCACGACCCTAGTAAGGTTGTGAGCAATCACTTGGTGAGTTGTGGCCTGAAGAGGTATGAACACGAGGATTCCCCTTGTTATCACTCCAAGAAACTCCTTAGGGTTGTAGGCTAAGGATGCTTGGTAACTTAGAAATAATGTGTATATATGCTTGGAACAATGGGGTATTCAATGATCAATGTAATAGAAAACTCATACATCTAAAGAAACAGTGCTTTCAGGAAACAATAATCAGATCAAGTAAATTGAAAGGAGAGGATGAAGAACACTATTCTTGATTTCCAAATACAACTGAATGTAGGGCTTAATGCAAGATAGAGAGAAATCCTTTACTTCAAGTCTATGAGCTCAATAAAGAGATAACAGTCTTCTTGAACTAAAATAAAACTGAAACAAAGTACAGAAAGGGAAAGATGAATATTTCTGATATTGAAAATGAAAGGAAACTGAACTTTATTTCTGCAAATAAGAGTCTATACAGTAGCACAAAATATATCCCAGTTTGAACCCTTGTCTCTTAGAAAAGATAGGCATTTATAGCCTTTTACAATCAATTTTTAAGATCCTAAAAACTTGGATCTGTATCTAAAAATAACAATTCAAATCTAACTAAGAAACTTGATAATAAACACTTAATGACTAAACTAGCATTTGAATTGTCTTCAATCTCAAAATTTGACATATGTACTCTTCATCCTTTGGAATCTGTGGTGTCATGAAACGTGCAGAGCCACCTGTCTTAGCAGCTGGATTTCTTCAATTGTTCATAGTAGATACTTTAAGAGATCATTTTAGCATGTGGTTCTCAAAAACTCCCACGAATCTCTGATACAGAGTCTTTTCCGAGCAAGTTGTTATCCCTTTGATACTCTGGAACCTCTTTATAACCTGTGAAAAATGACCTGCTCCGTCCTTAGATTTCAAAAATGATTTTTCTTCTTTCACCAGCTAACTCACCTTATGCTTCACTGGTTAGCTGGTGAAAGCACTACCTTTCACCATCTAACTGGTTGTAAAATTACAATGTGCACTGGTGAAAGCTATGCCTTAGCCCAAAATGAACTTTCACCTCCAAAACTGTGATTCCATCAAAACTCAATGTGTCTCTGCCTTATCCCCTTGCATGTTCACAGCAACTTGAGCAAGCACTTGCAAATCTGGGTGTGATCTTTGCTTTTGCTTCAATTTTCTGATTTTCCTTTTAAGGCGCTTTGCTAGCCACCATAGACTGTTATAGTCTTTGGTGATTTTCTGTTTCCTCTTCTTTTCCTTGACACTTTCACGAGCCATCTTTTCAAATGCAACATTTGTTTCTGTAAAATTATCAGACAAATTCTTGTATCCTTCTTTTATTACCCTCTCTAAGACCTTCTGCTGAGCTATCACTTCTTTGAGATGCTTGATTTTCTATGTTTTCTTCGACTTAGTGCTCTTTGATGTTTCCCCTTCCTCGATGTGAGTGAAGGTCTCATAATTCTATGAAAACTCAATGGAATGTTCAGGACTTTTGATGATAGGGATCTCATCTTCTTGCTCTGGTTCTGATTCTGTGTAGGGCAGGTTTAAGATGTTTGTTCTCCTTTCTGTAGGTTGCTCTGTAGTAGTTTCAAAATTCAATTTTTTCTTTGACCTGTGAGATTTCACACCAGAGATTCTATCTTCTGGAGGTCCAGGAAGGGTTCTAGTCTTCCTCAAGATGCTTTGACGAGTCAATTGTCTCTTTCCAGCTTTCTTTTGTTCATTCATGGGCTGAGTTTGAGTTTCAAAGCCCTCCCAGAAAAGAAAATGTTGCCAGGTCCTTCCCTTCTGTCTTAACTCCTCCAGGATTATCAATTTAATAAGGCCAAAGTGGCAAAGAGTGTTCTTCATGCTTAGAGGTTCAGCTCTAATCTTTTTACAGACTTTAGTTAAGCTCTTGTGCAAGAAGAAAGGTAGATTTAGGAGAGTTTTACCTGTGAAATGGTCTAAGAGCTTGAAATGATACAACATCAGTTTTTCATTCCTGCCTTCTGAAGTTATGTAGAGTTGGATGCCTTTAAAAAAATCCTGCCACTCCTCTTCTAAATGGGAAACTGGCATGCTCTTATTCCATGCATTATGTTTTAATTCTTCCTTCAAATATGCTCTGAAATTTAAGTTTTTGGTGGCAGTCGTTTTGAACCAACTCTGGCCCGATCTTGGTAGGTTGGTCGCTGCAGCGATGGCAACTTCATCCACAATGATCTCTAAGGACCCAACACAGGCCTTATTCTCATCAAACGTTTTAGCAAAAGCCTCTGTTGTTGATTGGTGACAGCTATTTTGTAGCCTTTTGACATACTCCATACAACCTGCATTCAAGAAGTGTTTTTGCACTTCTGGGTGCGCATGTAGGAAGGACAGACTGTCCAATTCTTTTCTCAATAATGAGCCACTGCGTCTCCTTGCCATTTGTGATTCAAAATCCCAAACAATTCTGCACACCAAGCACTGCAATCTGATGTTCGAGCCAAGGTCTTGTGCTGATGAAAGCACTCGGCTCTGTCTTTCAACATTAAAAACTTAGCATACATTTGTGAGCGATGCGTGTTAGGGAAGCGATGAGCCAATTTGATGTCGTCAGCCAAGTAGTACTGCACCTGTACCTATGATGATGGATTCAAATTTTCCATTTCCGACGCCATGATTGTGAAGCATGCGTTACTGAACAAGATCTGCTTTGCAATCCAATTTAGACATGAAAACCTAAGTCTCCATCATTATCCACTTTCACCAGTGCATCATACTTGATTGCATGATGTGGGTTGAGCATATCATCATTTGATTTTTTTAAACGTGGATAAAACACACGTGATCCTTACTTTCACTAGCTAATGGCCCATGAGAAGTGCTCTGTGGCTGTTGAAAATCATCGCTTTCACCAATGCACAACCCGTGAGAAATGCTCCTCGGCTGTTGAAAATCGTCGCTTTCACCAGCACACAACTCGTGAGAAATGCTCCTTAGTTGTTGAAAATCACCACTTTCACCAGCTAACCATCATCTTTAAAACACACGTTAGCTGTTTAAAGCATTTTATGAACATTTTTAAAGAGAAGACCTTTATGGGTCGTCTTATTTCTAAGACAAAAATCAAAACCTAAGTCTTGCTACTAGAAAAACTCAAAACCAAATTTGAGAAAACTACCAATAGCTATGCTATCAACCACAAAATGAAACCATAGTGACAGATTCATTTTGGGAGCTAACATTTGGCTCCAACTAGGATGGGCATCTCCCTGTGAGGTGACCAAGAACCTAGCTAGACTTAGTAGCCTTTATTACAAAATTAAAAAGAAATATGAAAAATAGTTTTGCTAGTACCATTTGGCATGGAGTTATTCAAGTGACAGAAACAAAGAAAACATAATTGAAAAAGAATATGCACAAGTAGAACAGGGATTTGATGAAAAGCCTTATGAAAAATAGGTCTTCAGAAAGTGCCCGTTGAAAGGGCCACCTACTACTTCCTCGCCTAAAAGATTTTGGAGAACAAAGGTATTGTTCTACTGCACCGTTGTTATGACAAAAGGACCTGTCAAGAGAGCCTCAAATTTGTTGTGTTTCCCCTTCTCTTGCCTTGTTGCATCCCACTTTAAGAATAAATCCCCTATTTTGAAGACATTTGATTTGACTTTCTTGTCGAAAATCTCCTTGATTTTTTCTTGATGTAATTCTGTTTTTTCCAAAAGATGCTCTCTATCTTGTTGTAGCTCTACCAAATTATGAATTCTCTGGGTCAAATCACTTGGTTCAGAATCAGTTTCTTGTAAAAACTTTGCAACCGGTAGTGCAAGATGAACAGGAAATATGGCTTCAGTACCATATACCAACTTGAAAGGAGATGTGCCAATTGATTTCTTACATGTAACCCTATCAGCCCACAAAGCAAACTTCAGCTTGGAATCCTAGCCTCTAGCATTTGGTTCAAGTAGCTTCTTTATAATTTTGACTAAACTCTTGTTGGATGACTCAGCTAAGCCATTCCCTTGCGGATAGTAAGCAGTGGAATGTACCAGCTAAATTCCCAGCTCTTCACACAATTTCACCAAGTGTTTATCTTTGAATGCAGCGGCGTTATCAGTGACTATTCTCTTAGGGCAGCCAAATCTGACAAATATGTTTTCTTGCAGAAAATTTATGATGACAGTATGATTGGCATTCCGGGTGGGAATAGCCTCAATCCACTTTGTAAAGTAATCAGTGGCAACAAGGATCCACCGGTGCTGACCACTAGAAGGCGGGTGAATTTCACCTATGAAGTCCAGGCCCTGTGACCATTATAGGTTTGAGGGGAAGAGACTTCAGTTGTTGTTTGACTTCAAATCTTTGACACTTGTCACATGTTCTCAGAAACTCACACACATCTGAAAATAAGGATGGCCAGTAGTAACAAGATCTTAAGATTTTATGTGCAGTGGTTTTCCAATAGTGATGTCCCCCGCATTCACTATTATGGAATTCAATCATGACCTTAGCTGCTTCTTCTTGGTTTATGAACCTCAACAATAAACCTATTGGATTTTTCCATAACAATAAGTTGCCATTGATGAAGAAATTTATGGCTTTGAGCTTCAAAGCCCTTTCTTGTGTTTTTGTCAAATCTGATGGGACTGATAAAGTTTGCAGAAAATAGATAATGTGACTGTACCATTTGCAATCAGCTAGGTGATCTGAGACCTGCATTTCCTCACCTTATTTATCCTCTAAAGACTGAACATTATCTTCATTAATACTTACCAAATTTATTTCGAGCAGCCTGCAATTTTCTTCTGCCAGAAGTTTGGTAAGGCCTTGACCCTTCACAAGTTTTGATGGTTTAATTTCATCGTCAAATTCAATCAACTTTGCTATCCACTTACTCCTTTTTCCATCTATGTCGGTTGTATAAGCACATATTTAACTGAACTGGAGGGAACAAAGGCTATTACCTTTGCCTGAAGGATGTAAACTCTAAAAGCTTTCAATGACTTGATAAGTGCATATGCTTGTTTCTCCAACAATTCATACTTTACCTCTGCGTCCCTCAAGACCTTACTGAAGAGGGCAACTGGCTGCTCCTGATCATTGACATTTTTCTACAAGAGTATTGCTACGATTGTATCACTTGAAGAAAATGAAAAAATGTAAAATACCTTGGAGAAATTGGGGCTGATCAAAACAGGGGTTGTTGTGATGGCTTCCTTGATGGCATTGAATAAGTGTCTGGTTTCTTCAGTCCATTTTACCTCGGAGTATTTGCTTAACATAGCAGTAATATGCTTTGTGAGTTCTGAAAAGTTCACTATAAACCTTATGATAAAGTTTATAGTCCCAAGGAAAGACTGAATGTCCTTCTTTGATCTAGGAAAAGACAGATTTTTAATTGCTTCTACCCTTTTTGGGTCAATTTTCACCCCATCAGCTGAAACAATATGCCCAAGTAATTTCCCCTCCTTAAATGCAAAATTTGATTTTTTTGGATTAAGAGAAATGCCATACCTTTGACATTTTAGAAATGTCCTTTTTAAGTGTTGCAAATGAAGTTCATGGCTGCTCGAGAAAACAGTGATATCATCGAGATATGTCAGGACAAATTTATCTTTCTCTCCAATGAAAGTAATGTCCATTGCCCTTTGGAATGTCGCTCCTGCATTCATCAATCCAAAGGGCATCTTCTCGTACATAAACATACCCCATGGAGTAGTAAAAGCAATCTTTTCTTTATCGTTCAGATGGACAACAATCTGGTTGTATCCGGAAAACCCATCAATAAAAGACAACACCTTTGATCCTGACACCTTCTGTAAAATATGCTCCATTTTGGGCAGAGGGTAGTTGTCCTTCCTAGAGCACTTATTCAAATTTCTGAATTCGACACAGAGTCTGATCTCCCCATTCTTCTTCCTGACCGGTATGAGATTCGTAATCCATTCTGAATATTTGAGAGGAATGATGATGTGGGCGTCCAATATTTTTTTAATTTCCCTTTCCATTGTAGGCAACAACAAAGGATTAAAGGATCTAAGCTTTTGCCTGAATGGTTTGGTGTATTTATTCAAGGGAATCTTATGCTGAATTACCTCTGTGTCAAAATTCTTCAAGTCGTCATATTGCGAAGCGAAGATGTGAGCAAACTCCTTTAGCAATTCTCCATAATTAGCCCTTTGTTTTTCAGTCAAATGTGAGGCTAAGTTGACATATTTAGGATCTTGTTTGCTAGCTACATTGTACTGCAAGACTTCTGAATCTTTTTCCCCACTTTCCAATTTGACAGCCACATCATTATTATCGAACAACCTTTCCAACGGGACCAAACCTTTAGGAATTTTGTTGGTAGACAGCTGGACTATTTCATGTGCTGCGATTTTGCTTCTGAACTTTGGCTTCTCAATTTCATTGTCATGTTCATCCTTCTGATCGATCTGCAGATCTGCAAACTCATCTATCACTGCAAGAAATCTAGTGAGTTCAACATCATCTTCAAAAACCTTCCAAAATTTTACATTATCAGGGAGAGAGGGCCTATATTTAACTTGAATTTCGTAAGTCAATTTATGAGGCAGAGGGGGTATGAATGCACAAGATGACCCAACTAATGAATCAGCCAATTCATTCATTGCTCTAGATACATATGAGATTTTAAAATCTGCAAAATCGTGGATTGCCTTCAACACTTCATCTATGTATGCTTTCATCCTGACATGCTTTGCTTGAAAGGATTTATTCACCTACTGAATGATCAAATCTGCATCTCCAAACACCTGCAATTTTTTAATCTCCATCTCTTTGGCTGCATTTAGCCCCAGAAGTAGTGCCTCATACTCAGAAATATTATTAGTCACTTTAAAATCAAGTTTAAAGGACAAGTGAGAAGTTTTCTTAGAAGGGGAAATCAATACCACTCCTGCTCCTGATGATTCTTTAGTGCACGCTCCGTCAAAGAACATGGTCCAAAGATCGTCTTCTGCTATTTCTGTGGGCTGAACTATGGGCTAAACTGTGGGCTTTTTGAGCAACAATGTATCTGGTAATGAATCATCAATTTGCAAAATACAAGGTCCCATACCTGTGTCGACCGAATAGATAAGATGATTGGATGGATTTTTCTCGTCACTGATTACATATGCCAATTGAGATTCCCTGTATATCCTTCTGTTAACCCCTCCAAAAATAGGGATAGTAGTGTAGGAGAGATCCATTTGAAGAGTGCCACCTAGCCTCTTCATCCACGATCTTGATAGTAGACATCCAAATTTAGGAGGTATGTCAGCCACTACTATATCCATCACCATAGTCTTCATGGATGATTGGGTTAAGGTTACAGCCAAATCCTTAATCATCCCAAGACATTTGACTTTTCAAGAGTCAAAAGAGAAAAGATCATGATAAGACTTGGTGATCTCTAGCCCAAGCTCATCCATGACCGCCTTTGGCATCAAATTGTGCAAAGCACCGGAGTCCAACAAACAATTATGTAGTGTTTTATCATGGATATTTAGAGATATGTAAAAGGGAGGACAACTTTCATCTCTGTCTTCTATCATTTGGCCCAGAGTAATGGTTGGCTTTTCATCATATATGTTGAGGATATCAGTAGAAAGGGATGCATATTGGGGATCTAGAGTTTTGAGGATATCCTTTTTGAACATTTCATTTTTCATTAGCTCGACTAGAGGAATAGGAATTTTAATTTTTTGTATTTCAGCCTCAAAATTGAATGAATACAGGACTTTATCAGAAGCTTTATCAGAGACCTTTACCTAATTCGAAGGAGCTTCCTGATTGCTTTGTTGTTCAACAAGAGCCTGACTTTCTGGATTTTGATGCTTGACAGGGGCAACAGTCTTTTTGGGAGGAGCTGATGCTTTCACCTTTGAAGGATTTGCTTGTTGATTCTCTGATGTCTGATATTTTTTCTTAACAGGGGTTGTGCTCTTTTCGGGAGAGGCTGGTGCATCTTGTTGAGCAGTATCAGATTTTGATCGGAGGTTATATCTATTCTTTTCTTCTGTGGTGAAAATGCCATCATCAATAAGATTATCTTCTGTCTGTTCAGTCATCAATGCTTCCTCGTAATCGTGTTGTGTTAGATAAGATTTCCCTATCTCTTCTCCAACACAATGAATATTATCTTCTCCACCTTCTTGATATTCACCCTCATCTTCGTCCATCAAAACATTTTGAAGAGGGACCTTTATTCTCTGATCTTCAGTAGGATTCTTTTCTCTTTGCAAGATCTGAGTTGGCTGATTATTTCTTCTGAAGTTGTTGGGATTTTGATTTGGGTTCCTGCCTGCAGAATCATAAGTACCTCTTCCCTTCACCGGCTGCTTATTTTCAATCTTAAGCTTAGATATCTAAGAGGTTAGAGACTCTAGCATCTTAGCCATTTTATCAAATTTCGGATCAGCACTTGATGAAGATGAAGCCTCATTCTTTGGCCTTCTCCTATCAGAATCTCCTTTCCGCTTTTGGGAGGCTAGAATATTTGATTCCACCTCAAGGGTAGCATCTTGCATGAGGGATAATGTTGGTGACCTCCTTTCTCTCAACAATAAACAGAAATATGAGTCAAAAGCATCAGAATATGTGATCTTGGCAGAAGCATCTGAATGTTTTATCTCTGCTGGTATTTTTCCATACATCCGATTAAATCTTTTAGTGAAATCAGAGACTGACTCGCTACTTTGTTTCCTTAGGTTTTCGAATTTTGTAATATAGTAGACAAAATATTTTCTGTCACCCCAATGTTTCAAAAATGTCTCATCTAGTTGCTTGATTCCAGCTATGAAACCAGCAGGGAGTTATTTGAACCATTTCCTAGCATGGCCATCTAGGCTTTGGACAAAGACTCGTGTCCAAACATCTTCTTCTTCAATATTAAGGTTTTCAGCATAACTGTAAAAAGCCTCAATATGTTCTTCAACAGACACATCACCTTCGCCTGTGAATTTGGGCATATACTTCTGATAGTCTCCCGTTGGCATGGCTGATACTGGGTTTGGCAATATGAGTGGTGCATACCTAGCAGCTAGGATTTGTTGCATCTTATTCAAAGGAGGTAGTGCAGCCATAACTATCAAGGGTGAGGAAAGTGATGGTTTCTTTTTCAAGTCTTCAACACTGGAGGAATGTGAAAGAGGTAAATTTTCTAATGGGAAAGAGGTCTGATAAGAGGCTCTATAAAAATTTGCAAGCTGTCCATCTAAATTTCCTTCACCTTTAGCAGATATCTCTTGGAGGAGATGTTCAACAGCAAGGAGGATAGTATAAATGTTCAAATGATCTTCTTGTTGCTGAGAATGAAAAGACTCAAGGGAAAAAGAACTGTGGCTTCTTTCTAAATTCTTAGATGTTTTTTCAATCAAATTTAAATCTATCAACTTATCATCATTAGGATTTTTCTGTTGATCAAAAGGAATTTGTTCTTCTACAGTATTAAGAGTTGTTTTTTTATCAATGCTCTCTGAAAAGAACTCAAATTTTTCTGTAGTAGATTTTCCAGAACTGAAAAGAGGATTACCTTCTGTATCTGATCTTGAAGTTTGACCTTGAATTGTCTTTCCTTTTCTGAGAATTAGTTTTGGATTGGACACTTGTGTGATAGGTGATTCTTGAGGATTCACCCTAGTACTGATCCTCTTAGGAGATAGGATGAACTTGTGGAGTCGCCAGATAGATAATTACAACCAACTAAAAAATATGTCTAATCTTTGTCTATCATCAAAGATCAACTCTGTTTCGTATCCCAGGAAAGCAGAACTTGAATTTCGTCTCCCTGGCAACAACACCAATTTGTTATCACTCTAAGAAACTCCTTAGGGTTGTAGGCTAAGGATGCTTGGTAACTTAGAAATAATGTGTATATATTCTTGGAAAAATGGGATCTTCAATGATCAATGTAATAGACAACTCATACATCTAAAGAAACAATGCTTTCAGGAAACAATAATCAAATCAAGTAAATTGAAAGGAGAGGATGAAGAACACTATTCTTGATTGCCAAATACAACTAAATGTAGGGCTTAATGCAAGATAGAGAGAAATCCTTTACTTCAAGTCTATGATCTCAATAAAGAGATAACAGTCTTCATGAACTGAAATAAACTGAAACAAAGTACAGAAAGGGAAAGATGGATATTTCTGATATTGAAAATGAAAGGAAACTAAACTTTATTTCTGCAAATAAGAGTCTATACAGTAGCACAAAATATATCCCAGTTTGAACCCTTGTCTCTTAGAAAAGATAGGCATTTATAGCCTTTTACAATCAGTTTTTAAGATCCTAAAAACTTGGATCTGTATCTAAAAATAGCAATTCAAATCTAACTAAGCAACTTGATAATAAATACTTAATGACTAAACTAGCATTCGAATTGTCTTCAATCTCAAAATTTGACATCTGTACTCTTCAGCTTCTGGAATCTGTGGTGTTATGAAACGTGTAGAGGCACCTGTCTTAGCAGCTGGATTTCTTCAGTTGTTCACAGTAGATACTTTAGGAGATCATTTTAGCATGTGGTTCTCAAAAACTCCCACGAATCTTTGATACAGAGTCTTTTTCGAGCAAGTTGTTATCCCTTTGATACTCTGGAACCTCTTTATAACCTGTGAAAAATGACCTGCTCCGTCCTTAGATTTCAAAAATGATTTTTCTACTTTCACCAGCTAACTCGCCTTATGCTTCATTGGTTAGCTGGTGAAAGTGTTGCCTTTCACCAGCTAACTGGTTGTAAAATTACATTGTGCACTGGTGAAAGCTCTTCCTTAGCCCAAAATGAACTTTCACCTCCAAAACTGTGATTCCATCAAAAATCAATGTGTCTCCTCTTTATCCCCTTGCATGTTCACATCAACCTGAGCAAGCACTTGCAAATCTGGGTGTGATTTTTTCTTTTGCTTCAATTTTCTGATTTTCCTTTTAAGGCGCTTTGCTAGCCACCATAGACTGTTATAGTCTTTGGTGATTTTTTGTTTCCTCTTCTTTTCCTTGACACTTTCATGAGCCAGCTTTTCAAATGCAGCATTTGTTTCTGCAAAATTATCAGACAGCTTCTTGTATCTTTCTTTTATTACCCTCTCTAAGACCTCCTGCTGAGCGATCACTTCTTTGAGATGCTTGATTTTCTATGTTTTCTTCGACTTGGTGCTCTTTGATGTTTCCCCTTCCACAGTGTGAGTGAAGGTCCCATAATTCTATGCAAACTCAATGGAATGTTTAGGACTTTTGATGACAGGGCTCTCATCTTCTTTCTCTGGTTTTGAGTCTGTGTAGGGAAGGTTTAAGATGTTTGTTCTCCTTTCTGTAGGCTGCTCTGTAGTAGTTTCAAAATTCAATTTTTTCTTTGACCTGTGAGATTTCACACCAGAGATTCCATATTCTGGAGGTCCTGGAAGGGTTCTCCTCTTCCTCGAGCTGCTTTGAGGAGTCAATTGTCTCTTTCCATCTTTCTTTTGTTCATTCATGGGCTGAGTTTGAGTTTCAAAGCCCTCCCAAAAAAGAAAATGTTGCTAGGTCCTTCCCTTCTATCTCAACTCCTCCAGGATTATCAATTTAATAAGGCCAAAGTGGCAAAGAGTGTTCTTCATGCTTAGAGGTTCAGCTCTAATCTTTTTACAGACTTTAGTTAAGCTCTTGTGCAAGAAGAAAGGTAGATTTAGGAGAGTTTTACCTGTGAAATGGTCTAAGAGCTTGAAATGATACAACATCAGTTTGTCATACCTGTCTTCTGAAGTTATGTAGAGTTGGATGCCTTTAAACAAATCCTGCCACTCCTCTTCTAAATGGGAAACTGGCATGCTCTTCTTCCATGCATTATGTCTGAATTCTTCCTTCAAATATGCTCTGAAATTTAAGGTTTTGGTGGTAGTCGTTTTGAACCAACTATGGCCCGATCTTGGTAGGCTGGTCACTGCAGCGATGGAAACTTCATCCACAATGATCTCTAAGGACCCAACACAGGCCTTATTCCCGTCAAACATTTTAGCAAAAGCTTCTGCTGTTGATTGGTGACATCCATTCTGTAGCCTTTCGACATACTCCATACAGCCTGCATTCAAGAAGTGTTTTTTCACTTCTGGGTGCGCCTGTACGAAGGACATACTGTCCAATTCGTTTCTCAATAATGAGCCACTACGTCTCCTTGCCATTTGTGATTCAAAATCCCAAATGATTCTGCACACCAAACACTGCAATCTGCTATTCGGGCCGAGGTCTTGCGTTGGTGAAAGCACTCAGCTCTGTCTTTGAACATTAAAAACTTAGCATACATTTGTGAGCGATGCGTGTTAGGGAAGCGATGAGCCGATTTGATGTCGTCAGCCAAGTAGTACTGCACCTGTACCTACGATGATGGATTCAAATTTGCCATTTCTGACACCATGATTGTGAAGCATGCGTTACTGAACGAGATCCACTTTGTAATCCGATTTAGACGTGCAAACCCGAGTCTCCATCATTATCCACTTTCACCAGCGTATCATACTTGATTGCATGACATGGGCTGAGCGTATCATCATTTCATTTTTTAAAACGTGGATAAAACACACATGATCCCCTCTTTCACCAGCTAATGGCCCATGAGAAGCGATCCGTGGCTGTTGAAAATCGTCGCTTTCACCAGCGCACAACCCGTGAGAAATGCTCCTCGGCTGTTGAAAATCGTCGCTTTCACCAGCGTACAACCCATGAGAAATGCTCCTTAGCTGTTGAAAATCACCACTTTCACCAGCTAACCATCATCTTTAAAACACGCGTTAGCTGTTGAAAGCATTTTATGAAATTTTTTAAAGAGAATACCTTTATGGGTCGTCTTATTTCTAAGACAAAAATCAAAACCTAAGTCTTGCTACTAGAAAAACTCAAAACCAAATTTGAGAAAACTACCAATAGCTATGCTATCAACCACAAAATGAAACCATAGCGACTGATTCATTTTGGGAGCTAAAACCCCTCATGATGAAATATTCCAGGGCACAAGGTCCTTCGTTGAATTCCTAAGTCGGATTCAAGCCCTGCCACCTGGAGATATGGCTGAATTTTTGAAATTCCAAGAGCACTAGAGCTTCCAGGGTGAAGCCCTAGATCTTCCAATTACAAAGCTGACGGGAGCCAAAGGTGCAAAGGACTCAAGTCCTAGTGGGGAGAAGGACAAAGGGAAAACAAAGGAGGCTGGAACCTCAGAGAAAGGAGCCGAAGTCCCCCAAAATTTGGAAGGAAACCCCGAAAAGGGCATGCCAGGCAAGCAGGGCCAAGGCCAAGTAGAAATACCTTCGCAGGGATCAGGCGACTCACTTTCTCTCATGACAAACAAGTCGGTTACAGAGTTCACCCTGAAACAAACATCCAAGGAAATTGGCAGTCCGATTGTTATTATCACACCCTTGCAGTTCACAAAGGGGAATCCTGACGCAGGATAGATTTTCAATGAAGAACTGACACCTATTTCATTAGAGGAACTGCCTCCTAACGGATTTTTATTTGACAAAAAAAGAAAGGCCGTGGTGAGGCAAGGATTATATCAAAAAGAGGGCATAATAGATAAAAAAATTAAAATCATAACAGATGGGAAGGCTGCGAAAGAGGAAGAATTTGCAGAGGAGATAGCCAGGACACTAGGGGCTTATGCTACAGCCAATCAGTACTCAATTGGGACTTTGACGACCCAGTTGAAATAAAAGAACCTCCTGATCAGTAAATTGGAAGCTAAGGTGGCTACTGATAAAGTGAATGTCAGGGACGAGGTGAACAGGAGCCTTGAGGAAGCCTGAACAACCAACCTGCGTGAAATTGAGAAGCTCAGGTCCAACCTCGAGCAGGTGCACCAGTCGACGTAAACTAGCCAAACACATGTAAGCCAGCAGGGGCAACAAATTATAGAGTTGCAGTCGAAATTGGAGGTGGCTGAGAACCAGGTTGTAGACATAAAAGTGTTTTGATCACATGCCACCAAAATCCCACATAAGGTATTTACGACTCAACAAAGCCTGCTGGTAAAGGTAGGAACCATTCAAAATCATTTTCAGATGATAGCTCAAATATTAGAAAATATTTCTTCAAGAGAAAGAGAATATGGGGCAGCATGGTTCACTTTCCAAGACGTTGTTATAGCTACGATGAAGATAAAGATGGTTGGCAGCTCAAAATTATCCATTGTAGAAAAAACCAGTGGTAATATATTGCTAAATTTATGGGAGCATAATATATCATAAAGTAGGGGGAGAGCTAATGAAGTGAAGAATTCTTGTGAGTAAACGTTCTCTTTGATAAGTAAAAGTTTTCTAGACCTTGATAAGGAAAATAGTGCTAGGACACTGGGCAAAATCAATATAGCTAAACATCTGTTGGACATCAAAGAAAGCATGGAAAAGCAACAAGTGGAGATATCCTAGATTAGCCAGGTCGATATGGCCCAAGTGGACAAATGGCAAGAACAACCAAGTTTACAATTATGCTCCATCATCACAGAGGACCGACAAGTGGGAAAACATTTGCCATGGCTGGCGATGAGTTGTTACACTTTTGAAGCAAGCAACCAAGCAGAGCCTTCCAGGTTGATAGCCCATTTGGTGGAGAGGTGCGTCATTTGCACCAAGTAGGTGAAAGGGGCAGGTTTCTAGTGCCAAATAATGACAGATGTCTACCTATTCTATTTCTAGAACTCGAAGGGTAGGGAAAGGAAGGTGCTCCGCCCTTACTAGGGAAGGCAAATAAGAGGAGATGAAACGCTCCATTTTTCCATTTGTAACTGACAATTTTCCAGAACGATCGAAGTTCCAGAGGTTTAGAAGTTTGTTTAAATAGAAAAAATATTGTAATAGAAAGGTATTTTTTTTTGGGCCATGAAGAGGTTGTAATAGAGAAAGTTCTCTTAAGCCAAGATTAATACAAAGCGGATTGAAGACTCCATATTTCATCAAGATTGAGTTATGTGTTTTTTTTTCTTCTGTATATTCATGCTTCATGTCATTTTACATATATTTCTTTGATGAATGTTCTAGCTGCAATTTAGTATCACTTTTACTGCGGTGATCAGGTTCTAGGTATCTAGTTATTTACAATTTTTCCTCTGTATCGTCTACTTGTGGGTACAAGACCTGTGAATGATTGAGATCTCTACTTTATATGCTTTCATCAAGGTACTCCTGTCTTTTCTTCTTCTTCCACAGCGTGGGATTCCTCTGAAATTGATGCCCCACATTTTTTGACAGCTCTATGTTTTCACACTCGGTTTCAAGATTTTAAACTCAGTTACGGAAGACAGCCTTCATTTTTGTTAAACCCTTCAATTGGCTTCTTTTAATTTTCCCTATACAATCTAAATATTGAGACAAGCACTTTAAAGCATCCACCTCCTTCAAAGTTTTGTTCTCCCCATGAATGTACCCATCATAGGACAACCCAATATCGAACCCAGTCTAACGAATCAAACCAGTATTGCTTTAAATATGTTCTACACCATACTCAATACCACCACCACTCAGACAGAGCTTTAAACGTTCATGGGCTGCTATCGAGAAGGATATTAGCATGCAAGAATATTTGGAAGCTAGACAAAGTCAACTCAGAGATCGGCCATAGCTTCATTCCCCCCAAGTTGTCTCTTCCCCTTCCCTTTCTTTCACTCTTTTTAGATGCTTAGACTCTACATTTTATAGCCTTAAGTGTAGGCT
Organism: Picea mariana; assembly: GCA_032191745.1. Taxonomy (NCBI): domain Eukaryota; kingdom Viridiplantae; phylum Streptophyta; class Pinopsida; order Pinales; family Pinaceae; genus Picea; species Picea mariana. The sequence continues at coordinate 79,351 of JASDQU010306143.1, forward strand.
CAGAAACAACACCTGCAAACCATCCTTAACTTTAACAACAAGAGACTATCATTTTCATCAAACTTTACTTTAGTCTCACATGACTAATTTTGGATTAGTCAACAACCCTAACTTGAAATAATCATAACTATGTACCTATAATGAATAAATATATGAAAATAGTACACAATGTTCTTTAGTGTCTTTTATGCAATTCCTCCAGGTTTCACTACTTGGAACCTCTTAGAAAAGGAGTTATAGCAAAAATGGCATACCTTGTTGAATTTTGGATTATTCTAGAGAGTGAGCTTGTAGAGCATTCCCTACATGGAGTGTTTGTTGTATGGACCTCAAAATACTAAAAAAAATACTACAGACTGTAATATAACCAATACATTTTTTCTTACTGAATTTGGATCTGTTATGAATAATTTATGACGTTTTTACCCGAAACACTTGTTTTAGACTATTTCAGGACTAGCCACAAACCCTATTTTCCACGGGGTGTAACTCCAAAACTACAACTACCCACAAGATGGAATTTTTATCACAGCTACTTGGATATGTTTCCTCAACGGCCTCCATATTTTGTGTTCTAAATCATTCTAGAAAAAAAAAATATTGTGAAAATGGTGACATGACTTGTAAATAACATACCTTAGAAAGCATCATCAAAATAATTTATCCTCCCCTGAATTTAGGCCTTCTTTACTTCACCTTCCCTCTGAAATTCGCCTTAGATATCCTTTTGTTACCTCAGTCACTTGTAGATATTCAATATGCTCAAGTTTAATTGAAATGAGATACCCTTGCCTCATATTTATACTTTTATGTAGCTTCCTCAAGGGGTTACCTTCTAACCATCTTAAACCACTTTCCTTATTTTAGGGCTAACCCACTTCTAACCACTTGTCCACTTAGTAATTTCTCCATTAAAATTATTATTTAAATAATTTATTTTGTATCAATTTTGACTTTTAGTACACTCATCACTTCACTTTATTATTTAAATAATTTCTTCTTTGCAACCACTTTGACTACTTTGACCTTTTGGGACTTCTAGATGACTCATGAAGATTCTCCAATTTCACATGGCCATAACTCTCTAACCGTGAGGAGTTATGTGACATTCCACATACCACTGGAAATGGCATGACATGTACTATCCATATAGAATATTATTACCTTCAAATATATTAAAACCCATACCATTATACATAAAACTAACTTGGGTCCATTACCCAAACCTTTGTGCTACCAGAATTTGCTATCAGACTTTCTTCAAGGGTTGACATCAATGAAAACCAACCCAAATAATCAACAATATCCCCCTTTGGCATTTATGGAAACACTCTGATGCAATATTGAAGTCATATCACTCATACTCCCCCTATGACCATCGCTCCCCTTGGAACCATGCCTATGTGCTATTTTTCCAAGCATTTACCTTTTCATCGGATAAATCTCTCCCCGTTTGTCATCAATGGAAAAGGTATCTTTCCATATGGGGCTTCTCCCCCTAACTGAACTCTTCCTGAAACTGATCTCCCGAAATGAACTGTCCTCTTTATGGTGCTTCCTCATGTAAATCTAAGACATATAAGATAATAACTCAAAAGCATTAATTTTGGAGTAGAAATTACTATGATTCTCTGGAAAAGATACACAAAGGATTCCCTTGGAAGCGGTTTTGTAAAGATGTCTGCCACTTGTTCTTTTGTGCCCACATATTCAACTATGATGTTATTCTCTGCAACCTGTTCCCATAGAAAGTGATACTTTATTGGAATGTGCTTCGTCTTAGAGTGCATCATAGGGTTCTTTGAGATACTGATGGCGCTTGTATTGTCACAGTAGATTGGAATGGGCTCATCATACTCAACCTGTATATCTGTCAAAGTTTGTTTCATCCATAGAACCTGAGTACAACATCATGTTGTTGCAATATACTCTACTTCGGCTATAGATAAATATATTGATTATTTTTTCTTGCTTAGCCAAGATACTAAACACTCACCCAAGTAGAACGATGTTTCTTTGGTGCTTCGTAGGTCAGCAATGCAACCTGCCCAATCTACATCTGTGTAGGCAATAAGTGATAGATCCTTATAATTCAAACTATTATGTTCCTTTGAGATATATGAAAATCATCTTCACTGCTAATAAATGTGATTCCTTTGGTGCTAATTGAAATCATGCCACATGTCCAACTGTCTGCATTACATATGATCTGGATGCTATCACATATAGTAAGCTACCAATCATTGACGTGTATTGCCTCTGGTTTGTAGACTTTGAATCATCATATTTTCTCAACTTGCAACTGGTTTGCATAGGAGTGGTAATTGGTTTTCAATCTTCCATTCCAAACCTCTTTCATATTTATCTGATATACTTACTTTAAGAAATAAAAATTTCTTGGTTTCTTTGACGTATCTCAAGACCCAGGAAGAAGTATAGTTCTCTGAGTAATGAAATTTCAAATTCATTCTCCATATCCTTTGAAAATTTATGCCTTGATGTAGAGGTTGTTTTCTTCACTTCCTTTTCTGAACCCTGCCTATTGTAGATATTTATCCATTCTAGGGTACCATGCTCTAGGAGCTTGTTTTATACCATACAAGGCCTTCTTCAATTTACACACATAATCTGCATTCTCTGACAACTGAAATGCTTCTGGTTGTTCAATGTAGACTTCTTCTTCAAGTTCCCCATTCAGAAAATTTGATTTCACTCCCATCTAATACACTTTAATATTCTTGTAGTATGCATAAGCTAAAAGCAATCAGATTTCTTCCATTCTGGAAACTAGGGAAAATGTCTCTTCAAATTCGATTGCTTCAACTTGTGTGTATCCTTTACATGCCAATCTATCTTTTTTCCTTGTAACATGTCCATATTCATTCAATTTATTCCTGAAAACCCACTTTGTGCCAGTCACATTCTTATTCTTTGGTATTGGAACCAATTCCCAAGTGTCATTCTTCTTTATTTGATCCAATTCTTCATCCATGGCCTTATTCCAAAATTCATCCTTGCTGGCCTCTTCAAAAATTTTTGGTTCAATCGTAGATAGGAGTGCTAGGTGCATTTGTTTTGGTGAACATATTCTTCTTCCAGTCTCAACTCATGCATCTTTTTTTACGATAATCTGATCTGAAGGATGATTCTTATGTACTCGTTTGCTAGGTGTCTTTGGAGGAACTTACTGAACTTGCTCTTCTACTTTTGTTTGATCCTCTTCATCTTCCCCTTCTACTTATTCTTCATCTTCCACTTCTTCTTCATAAAGTTGTTTCATTGATTCATTTGCTTCTTCCTTTAATTCTTGTCCACTTGTTTCATCAATTGTTACATTGATGTTTTCCAAAACTTTGTTCAACCTCAGATTGTAACACTTGTATGCTTTCCTTGTACTTGAGTAACCAACAAGTACTCCTTTGTCCACACAAGAGTCAAACTTTCCCATTCTTCTATCTTCTCTTTTGATGTATCATTTTCTCCCAAATACTCTGAAGTGCTTCACATTTGTTGGTATTCCTTTCCATAGGTCATAGAGAGTTTTGTCATTGTTGTTCTGAGAATTACTTTGTTTTGAATGTGAACTGTTTTATGCACTTCATGTGTCTAAAAAATATATGTCAATTTGGAATCCATTAGCATTGTTCGAGCCATTTCCCGTGTAATTATCATCCATTATGATAATGTTCTTTTGTCTCTGAACCACTCTCTAAACCAATATATGAATCCATGCTCTCGTCCATTGTCATATATTTGTCCATATTGTGTTCTTACAAATCCATCTTTCTCCATATTGTCCAAGACTCTACTGCACAACTGTCCATAATGCTGACCTATTTATCACTATACTATCATGAAGTATTCACTACTACAACTGATTAATCTATCAAACTATACTTCTGCTAACCAATTGCTCTAGATCTATCTACTCAAACTCTGCAAGCTGCTTGAAGGATGGTTCTTTAGTATATCATAGTTATCACATAGACTCACCCTCTCTAATATTTATATTACCTAGGAGTCTCTAAGCCAGATGGATCAGAAAAATTCCTGCTCTGATGTGTATTCATCATCATCTTCATTGGTAGATGTGTTGGCCCTTCATTATGGAAGGAGGCAAAGAACAAGGAAGAAAAGGTAAAAAGCGAACTTCGCAGTAGACATAGTGACTGTCATTGGGTTGAAGTGACAAAAAGAGAAAAGAAGACGGAGCGAAGCATGGGAAAAGAAAATTGTTGGAAGAGGAGATCGAGGATGATAGATCAACAAGGAAGAGGGATCGAGGACAACTTAGCAAATGGAAAAAGCCATCGTTGGATGCTTTGGAGCACCGCGTGAGAAGGAAGGAAAGGCAAGCTGGAGAAGCTCGGAAAAAGTAGATCAAGTTGACCTAAGGTTTTAGACACCTAGGGTTTTGGTAATTAGGGTTTTGACACCTAGGTTTTGGCCAAAGGCTGTCGATGAGGTATTGTAATGTATAAATAAAGGTCAAGAGGACCTAGGTCGAGGGATGATATTGTTATTGTTTTAGCTCTATTGTTGTGGTGAGAGGTCATTATATTGTGAGAGAGAAGTGTTGAGGGAGAGAGCCTTCTGGTATTGTAATATCTTCAGCTGGGTGCAAAGATCAGATGCTACAGCTGGGTGCGCAGGAAGGGGGAGAGAAAGAGAGAAGAAGAGAGAGGATCTTCTGGCCAAGAGCGCAGATCAGAACTGTAAGCTTTACCTTAATATATCATAAGCACAGTTCTGTGGATGTAGCCCTAGAGAGAGGGTGAACCATGTATATTTTGTGTTGTGTGAGTGATTGATGCTTTAATCTCTGTCATTGTTATACTATTATTTGCATTACTGTGTTAGATCAAGATTTATAGCTGCACAGAGTAGATCTCGTTGATAAGTGATATATGAATGTTGTGATTGTTGTTATACAAGATCCACTTGATATTCCCCTGGTTGTAGACATCTTTGTCCTGCAACCCCCTCATAGTTGCTTCAAGTGAGACTGCATCTGCTTCGTAGGTGTTGCCGAAAGGGCCAGTAGCTAGGGCTTGTTGGTGTGCTCTTGGAGTGAACCCTGGGTCTTCCCCTGTGCCAACAAATGGTTCCGTCGTTGGGACCAGAATCTGTGTAAGGGAATGTAAAGTTGGTTTCCATTGAAGACAAAGATTCAAAAGTGGGTAGAGAATCAAGAGAAGGACTTCGTTGAAGCCCAAAACAAGAACCCTACACTGAGTACTGAAGATTGGCTACAAAGATACATCTTCACCAAAATTCACGAGATCTTCTTTGGAGGAATCCACCAGGATTTGTTTGAGTGGTTGGCTAGGTTAGTCGATACCCAGTTCAAGATCATATCTAGACCTCCTGCGGGTTGGACACCAATGTTGATCCAAAAATTCAAGAGAGTCGACAATGTTGTATCCAGAGCTATAGATCACTGGTTTGATAGTACCATCGGAGGGTATATCACCGAATTTGTTGTTGATAGAAGAGAATCATATAGTCAGGCTGAGAGATACTTCTTCAAGGGACCTAGAGGAAAATTTTTGCAATTTATGAAGCCGAGAATCAAGATGCTCTTGCATGAAAACCACATCTTGAAGATACAGTAGATCGGCTGGATATGAGAAGGCTAATGTTCAAAAATTCAGACAGCGACAATGACATAGAAGAAGGACATACGCGCAGTGGGAAAGTATTCTGAGGGGGTCACCTTTTGAACTTGTTTCAGCAAAACTACGGAGAAGAGGGTTTCTACAGTGGAGAAGAGGTATATCTAACCGATGAAGAGCATCCAGAGCCCACCAGAACAGAAGAAGAGGAAGTTGAAGAACTGTGCCAAAGTGAGCCAGAAAACTCAAGAACTGCTCGAACTACTGAAGTAAGTAACATTAATCCTCCTGTTGTCCCAATAGTACCTAGTATTCATAATAGTCAGAACCACCAAAATCCTCAGAGCACTGTTACTGGTAGCTTAGCATCTACTCAGACAAGGAACCTAGTCATCTCTATGGAAGATGAAATGAGACTCCCTATCTTTAGAGGAGATGGATCTGAAGATCCAGATCAGCATTGGTTTCTATGCAAAGTCATATGGAATATTAAGAGTATCATCGATGAAGCCATCAAGAGGACCCAGTTCATTACTACACTAAGGGACCGCACACTGAGCTAGTACATGAAACTTGTCCAAGGACTGGCACAGCCTAAGCTCCTGAATGAGATCAGGAATGCACTGATTGTAGAGTTTAAGAAACCTAAGTGGGATTCACAATGTATTACAGAACTAAAAGAGATTAAACAAAGTGTAGCAGAACCTATTTGGGAGTTTGATCAAAGATTCAAGACCCTAACAGGCCGATTAAATTTTCAGATCCCTAATGAACAGAACAAAGAATGGTTCATCGTGGCATTGTTACCACACATCAGAGTCCCTCTGATGCAGTAGAACATTGCATCATAGGCAGAAGCTTTGGAGATCGCCATGAATATTGAATCAACACCGATGGGAGAATCTAGCTCAGGCATTAGCCAGATCATGAGCCAGTTGACTAGTTTGTCTTTACAGGTCGAGGATATGAAGAAAGATAAGGGAAAAGACAAAAGGGAAGATATATGGTGTGTAAGATGCAGAACTAAAGGCCATGATAAGGAACATTGTCCCTTATTTCATGAGTATTTGGCCTCAGGGGCATTGATCCCCTTGAAGCAAGTTAACCTACCCTGGTGTGATGTATGCAGAAATAGGTATCACCTAGGTGAGTGCTACTACATGCAGAAGTATGTTCAGACACACACAAACTTGTATTGTACATTCTATAAATTAGTAGGGAACGATGATAGAGATTGTAGAGATTATGATCTCATGCATGAAAGGTCGAGGGACATATAAAAGATTCAAGGTGAAGTTCAACAAGAAGGAAACACTCTGTAGTACAACTCTCCAGGGAGAGGAAAATTCAATCCTCGCAGTGGATAAAAAGGGTGAGGAGGAGGAGGAGGTATGGGCCGAGTCCGAGGACAAATAATCTATTACAAATGTGCGCAGCCAGGACATTTAGAAAGGGATTGCCATAATTCTTGCACAATTTGTAGTTACTGTAACTCCTTCGAGCATGTCATAGAGGAATGCCTTGTGCTGCTGGATAAACTTCAAGAAAGATGAGGATCTCAGCAAAACCCACAAATACAATTAATCAAAGAGGAACCTCGTGAAGCAGATCCTACAGTCGTTGTTATTACAAGAGGAGGCGCTGCTACGGGACAGGATAGAGCGACCAAAGAGAATATTGCAGAAGACTCAGGAGTCAGAAAAGCTACAGAAAAGACCTAGATTTTCAATGCAAAGAAAGAAAGGCAAATCTTTGAGGAGGAAAGGCAAGAGTTCAAATCAGATCAAGGATCTTCTTCAAAAACACAACCAGAAATAAGAGAATATGAAATGCCTCATGCATTCGATCAGTCTGCTTCGCATAGAGGGGGGAAAGAGGCAAGTAAACTTGTCAGTTTCTTATATATGTTTATAGACCTGCTTAAAGATGGGAAAGCTATACACGAGCTGCAAAATCTGGTTAAACAATATGAGCTAGGAAAGATAGACCCTCTACTAAATAGGGCGGTACACCAAATTGGTAAGAAGATAAGGACAAATAAGGAATTACACTTGAATTCTCAGATAGGACAGTATGAGATAGACTATGTGGTCCTCGACTTAGGGTCGGAGGTCAATGTCATGATGAAGAAAACTTGGGAACTGATGGGAAAACCCAAGATGATTTATTCCCCTATCAGGCTTTGCATGGCTAATCAGCAAGTTTTCAGCCCATTTGGACGATTAGAGCATGTCCCAGTGGACATAGACGGAGTGAGAACCTTTGTAGATTTTGAGGTAATTGAAATTGTCGATGATAGTTGTCCTTACCCTGCATTACTAGGAATTGATTGGGCCTTCGACAAATCCACTATTGTTGATATAAAAAAAAAGATGCATGACATTTGAGAGAGCTGGCCTTAGGGTCATTGCACCTTTATATCTAGATGAGGTCCCACAATATACAAAACCTATCAGAGAAGAAGACCACACATTTGAACTGGAAAATATCTACAAATTAACAGCCAGACAATAGGATTATATCAACCCTACTGTCAATGGAAACCTGAGCTGGAGAAGTGACAACGCATGTTCATTAGAGTTAGAAGAAGCACTGGAGAACTGGTAGAACCGGATGTATGAAGTATCCACAAGAAGATGTGCTCGACTGACCAGAGAAGTTCGCTGGATTGGTACAACCATAAGTAACTTACCTACCTTTGATGGTCTAAATCCCCTAGAATCTTTGTTGATGGAATTTGAAGCAATTGTATTGGCACAACAAAGGTTTTTGGCTATGGATGAGGCCCTGAAAGCCACACCAACAAGATGGTGGGGGACACATAAAAGAAATATTGCAGACTGGACACAATGTCAAACCTTGATGAAATCGCAGTTTTCAGCACAAGTAGGAAGCTGCGAAGTAAGGTACACAGGTCGAAGCTGCCCAAAGGACCATATACGAAGATGTGAAGAGGCCTAGAGTGAAATTCCTAGAGAAAAATGGGTACATAGATTCGTCAATATGCTGGATACCACCCCAATTAACAGGTACCTTCAAGTAGAGTTGCGCCTCATCACTGCAGACTGGTAAGGTATGACTCAGAATTTTGTAAACACTTTTTTATTTGAAAGTGAATACCCTTCAATAGACCAAGCATTACAGATTATAAGACCGAAAGTGTTTGAAGAGGCATTTATCCTTCCTTGGGCACCAGAAGAGGCGGAATAGACTGCGCCCCTCCAGAAACTACAGATCTGCTACAACATTAATGTCGACGAAGATGATGATCCAAGGAAGGTGAATATCACAGAAATAGAAGGCCAAAGAGATGTGGAAGGACCAGAAGTTGAACTACCATTCATTGGACAACCGATAAAGATAAAAAAAGTCAATATTGGGACAGAGGAGACACCAAATCTTGCCAATGTCGGAGATTACTGGGACGCTACTACCATTGACAAAATTACAGAATTATTGCACGAGTATCAGGACTTGTTTCCAACCAAGTTCACTGATATGAAGGGTATCAAAGGACCTATGGGAGAGATGAGAATACCTTTGAAACCAAATGTGAAGCCTGTCAAGCAAAGAACCTACAGATTGAACCCAAAATATAAGGAAAAAGTGAAGATTGAGCTTGACAAAATGTTGGAAGCAGGGATTATTGAACCTGTTGAAGAGTCAGAGTGGATTATCCCCATGGTAGTTAAAGACAAGAAGACAGGTGAGATCATGATCTATGTAGATATCAAGAAGCTGAATGATGCTTGTCTACACAATCCTTTCCCTACACCATTCACAGACAAAGTGTTGTATAATGTGGGAGGCCAAGAAGTATATTCTTTTATAGATGGTTTTTCAGGATACCATTAGATCCGCATCGCCAAGGAGGATCGTCTTAAGACTACGTTTGCCACAAAGTGGTGATCCTAAAAATATACAGTAATGCCATTTGTTGAATAATTCCCCAACCATCTTTTCCAGGGTGGTGGTTGAAGCATTCAAAGAATTTTTTGCATAAGTTTTTAGAAGCATACTTTGATGAAGGAACTATTTTTAGTTTGTTGAAAAATCATATTGAATGTCTAAGGCTAATGCTGGATAAATGAAGGCAATGTCAAATTTCTTTGAATTTGAAGAAGTGCATATTCTTCTCACCATTTGGAGTATTATTAGGTCATATTGTATCCAAGCAAAGATTGTTGGTGAATCCATCCAAAATTGCAATTATAGTTGATTTTCCACCTCCCACCTCAGTCAAACAACTACACACTGCGCTAGGACATACTAGTTATTATAGGAAATTTATCAAAGGATATGCTCAGATTACTACGCTGATGGAGAAGTTACTAAAGAAAGACCGTCAGTTTGGTTGGATAGATGAATGCCAGCAGAGCTTTGACACACTAAAACAAAAGATGGTGACTGCACCTATTCTAGTCTTTCTAGACTGGAGCAAGGAATTTCATGTGCATGCTGATGCATATTCCATTGCATTAGGAGAAGTACTAGCACAACCTGGAGAAGGGGACATTGATCATCCATTAGCATTTTCCAGTAGAAAGTTATCCACAACTGAAATTAATTACACCACTACAGAAAGAGAAGGATTAGCCATGGTGTATGGATTACATAAATTCCGCCACTACTTGTTGGGAGAACACTTTAAAATGTTTACCTATCACTCCACACTGAAGTACCTAGTCAAAAAGCCAGTGTTGGGTGGGAGAAAATGCGGATGGCTTCTGTTGTTTCAATAATATGATTTTGAGATCATAGTTAAACCAAGAAGAATGAACAAGGGCCCAGACCACCTATCAAGGTTGAAACATGGCGAAGAACCTACCAGTCTGGAGGATACATTACTGGATGCACAACTGTTCACCATTAGAAATATTGATGACCACTTAGTAGACATAATCCAGTTCCTGTCAACGGGAATGGCTCCAGGTTAGTACACAATTCCTCAGAAGAAACAACTAGTGGTGCGAGATGTAGACTTCTCACTTATAGCTGGACAGTTGTACAAAATGAGGCCTGATGAAATACTAAGAATATGTGTGATGGAGGCAGATCTCCCTATGATCCTTGAAGAAGTTCATGAAGGCATTGCAGGAGGACATTGTGCAGGGAAAGCAACTGTGCAGAAGGTTCTACAAGCTGGCCTTTGGTGGCCTACGTTACACAGAGATGCTAAAGACTATGCTAGAGCATGAGATGTATGCCAGGGATTTGGAAAACCATCCCGAAGAGATGAAATGCCATTATCACCATAGATGACTTTACAATCATTTGACAAGTGGCCCATTGACTTCATGGGACCTATAAACCCACTATGAAAGCACACAGGAGCAAGGTATATTATCACCGCAACAGAATACCTGACTAGATGGGTCGAAGCAAGAGCAGTAAATGATTGTAGTGCAACTATAGCTGCACATTTTATATTTGATGACATAATAACTAGTTTTGGATTCCCTAAGATCCTTATGAGTGATCAAGGTACACACTTCATCAATAAGAAATTTGAAGCCATGACTGAAGAATTTGTAGTCCACCATCAGAAGATCACACCTTACCATCTACAAGCAAATGGAACAGTTGAAGCATTCAAAAAAATCCTGGAGACAACATTGACAAATATTTGTAGTGTGAACAGGGATGACTGGGATTTAAGAGTACCAACAGTACTATGGGCCTACAGAACCACTTGCAAGAAATTAACAACGCAGACCCCCTTCAAGTTGTTCTATGGTATGGAAGTTGTTGTCCTGATGGAGTACTTGGTACCAAGCTTAAGAATTTCTACATTTATAGACATGGATGATACTGGCATTGTTCATGAGAGGCTAGCATAGTTGGTCGAACTAGAAGAAGACAGATTCATTGCAGGATTCCATCAGCAAGTTCAGAAGGAACGAGAAAAGGCCTATCATGACAGACATATCAAGAAGAAGATATTAAAGCAAGGTGATTTAGTACTAGTATATGACAGTAAGTTTATCAAACACCCTAGGAAGTTCAGGATGCATTGGCTCGGACCATATGAGATTGCCTATGTTACAGAAGGAGGACCTATGCAGCTGAAGACATTGAAAGGAGACTGGAAGGAAGGCTTGGTGAATGGGAGTCTGATGAAGTTGTACTATGACAACCAACTACCTCACAGCTCTTAGTAGAATCAAGGAGAAAAAGGTCTAGGTACCAAGTGCAGTTGAAATTGGGTACCAGACATAGAAAATAAAGTCTGCACAAGGATGGAAAGAAGGCATAAAGCATAAAGCAAGGGATGCACTATGCAGTCTAAAGCTGAAGTAAACTAAGAGGATCAGATTTGAAGTGCCTCAGGACAAGTCACAAGTGAGTATTGGGGGCTTGTTCACCCTTGGTTATGGAAGGAAGCGGAGAACAAGGAAGAAAAGGTAAAAAGTGAACTTTGCGGTAGACACAGTGACTGTCACTGGGTCAAAGTGAGAAAAAGAGCAAAGAAGACGGAGTGAAGCATGGGAAAAGAAAACTGTTGGAAGAGGAGATCAAGGATGACAGATCAACAAGGAAGAGGGATTGAGGACAACTCATCTAATGGAAAAATCCACCATTGGATTCTTTGGAGCACCGCGCTAGAAGGAAGGAAAGACAGGTTGGCAAAGCATGGAAAAAGTGGATCAAGTTGACCTAGGGTTTTAGACACTTAGGGTTTTGGTAATTAGGGTTTTGACACCTAGGTTTCGGCCTAAGGATGTCAATGAGGTATTGTAATGTATAAATAAAGGTCAAGAGGACCTTGGTCGGGGGGATGATATTGTTATTGATTTAGCTCTATTGTTGTGGTGAGAGGTCATTATATTGTGAGAGAGAAGTGTTGAGGGAGAGATCCTTCTGGTATTGTAATATCTTCAGCTGGGTGCGAAGATCAGATCCTGTAGCTGGGTGCGCGGGAAGGGGGAGAGAAAGAGAGAAGAAGAGAGAGGATATGTTGGCCAAGAGCACAGATCAGAACTGTAAGCTTTACCTTAATATATCATCAGAACAGTTCTATGGACGTAGCCCTAGAGAGAGGGTGAACCACGCATATTTTGTGTTGTGTGAGTGATTGATGATTTGATCTCTGTCATTTTTATACTGTTATTTTAATTACTATGTTAGATCAAGATCTATAGCTGGGAAGAGTAGATCTCACTGATAAGTGATATATGAATGTTGTGATTGATGTTATAGAAGATCCACTTGATATTCCCCTAGTTGTAGACATCTTTGTCCTGCAACCCCCTCATAGTTGCTTTGGGTGAGATTGCATCTGCTTCACAGGTGTTACCGAAAGGGCCAGTAGCTAGGGCTTGTTGGTGCTCTCTTGGAGTGAACCCTGGGTCTACCCCTGTGCCAACAAGATGCATCATCTCTCTGAGCTCTGACTTCTTTATTTATGTCTCTGGATTAATATTTCACTACAATTCCTTAAAGTACAAGAACTTGAACATGTTTCTTATTTACCTATCCTTCTTTTATTTCATTTATTTTCCAAACCTTTATGTATCTAACATCTTTCTTTTTCTCTACAGAATTTTCTTCATCTCGTTTTATTGCCAAAATTGAGATCTCCGGGACCTGTTCTTTGTTCACATGTTCTTCATGTTTTCTTATCCATACTTTCTTATATATGATATCAATGTTCTCTTTAATGGAAGTATCGATCATGCTTCTACGATCACCCCCTATTTGTCTATAGTTATGACATTTGTAACATTCAATGTTACATGGGGCCACATAGGAATTTCTTGCTTGAACATTTATTTTATAATCCCAGCAATCTGCAACCTTATGTCCAAAATTAGTACAATAAAAACAACGACCATAAAAAAAATTTGCATACTTGGGAGTGAATGATATTCTTTGTGGTGTATTCCTTATGAATTTATGCCTTAACTGATCATGATCATGATTGAAGCTTCTTTTTGGCTTGAACATGGATGGTCTTCTTGAAGATGTATCTTCTATAGTTTTCTTAGATTATGGTTGACCATTATTCCTCCCTTTGAGTACTTCTGCATAACTCTTTCTGTTTTCTCCATTCTTCTTTTCTACCAACCTAGAGTGCTTCTCTTCATTCTCTATAACTAATGTGGATGTTTCTATCTCTTCAACGTTCTTTTTGAGCTTGACAATTTTACTTCTTGATGTGACAAATTCTTCTTCAAGCTTCTCAATCTTCTTCTTTCTTATTTATCTAAGACTTCATGACTTCTTCTGTTCTTTTCGCTTCTTCAAGATGGATTTTTAATGTGATTATTTCTTCTTCAAGTCCTTTCTCTTCTTGACCAAACTCTGCCTCAAGCTGGTTTATATCGTTATTTCTCTCCTTAAGATGATCTGTCAATGTCTTCTCTCTCATTTCTGCTTCTTCCTTCTGTGCTCCTATGTTGGCTTCCAAATACTTCTTTTGAGATTCAAGATTTTCTTCGATCTTTCTGGATTCTTCTAGCTAAGTTCTTAAGTTCTCGATGACCTGAAAAACACTTTCCTTTTGTTTCATCAATTCTTTCTTGAGTGACTTGTTTTCTACTCTTCTTTTCTTAGTTCATATAAAACACTAATCAATTTTGCTTCATAATTGTCTTATTTTTCAATTAGTTTTTTTGTCTCATTTCCTTCATGGCATTCTATTTCAAGATGTTTGTGTTTTTCACAATTAAATAAAAACAAAATACCTTTGTTGACTACGTACTCTTCATCTTCTGAATCTGTTTGTCATGGTGAACATATTTCTTCTTGATTCATACCTTCATATTCTTTGGCATTTTATGAATTTATAATTTGTGAAGAATATATGTCATGTAACGTATCCAAAATTTCTTTGGCTAATGAACATTTACCAACCTTTTCTCTTACCGGATTAGGTAATCCTTCCTAGATGAAATCCATTTCTATTTTTTTATTCTTCTTCAATTCCTTCTTGGCTATAGTCTTTTCCCTTTTTGAACTATCATATCCTATAATGACTGATAGCCAAATATAATACCCCTGTGCCTGTAAAAATACTTTTGTCCTTCCACTCCACATATCATACTTTAAACCATTCTGACCATTAAACAGTGGTACTCCATTCTCAAAATAATCCATGATCTCCTTTCAATGGTTAAACTATTTCCTTAAGGAACATGCTCTAATACCAATTGGTGGATTACTGAGAGTGGGGGTGAATCAGTAATAGAGCAATCTAATCCTTTTTAACCAGAAAATGCAAGTGTTATATCATTGTAGCATTATCATTCAATAGTTGTAGAGTAAATAAACAATGAACAAATGAGCAATCATACACATACACAATACACCAGTGTTTTTATGTGGAAACCCAAAGCGGGAGTAAACCACATAATGTTTTTTTTTTATATTTATTTAAGAATTACATTCATTGGAAGCACCAACTTCCTTTGTTTTCCAACTGCAACTGGAAGGAGGCTCCAACCCCCTAGTTTCTCAGGCTACAACCTGAGGGAATATCCAACTCCCCAATTCTCTGGCTACAACCAAAAGGAGGATACAACCCCCTATGTTCTCTGGCTACAACCGGAAGGTGTCTACAACCACCCTCATCCAATTGCCATGTCGTATAAGTAGAATTATGGAACCACTGTCACACTATCACTGTGAGATATACTATTGTAAACCTGTACCAATCAACCTATAACAACCTATAATCAACCTGTACCATAAACAAGGGCATCAACCATGCACCAACCTGTACCTCAACCTGTACCATCAACAAGTGCATAAACCCTTAACCAAATATGTACCAATAATGCATAAATATGCATAAACTATGACTCATCAAGATGTACCAACATCATCAACTATACACCTCATGTGTGTGCCAACTCATCAACTACTTGTCTCAACCATGTACCCAACATGTACCTCAACCAAAATCCCTCATCAATTTCATCATCCAAATCTGATTTGTAACTCTGTAATAGACCTAGTGTATATCATCACATACCTGCAAACCTTCCTTAATTTTAACGACAAGAGACTAGCATTTTCATCAAACTTTGCTTTACTCTCACATGACTAATTTTGGATTAGTCAACAACCCTAACTTGAAATAATCATAACTATCTACCTGTAATGAATAAATATATGAAAATAGTACACAATTTTCTCCAGCGTCTTTTGTGCAATTCCTCCAAGTTTCACTGCTTGGAACCTCTCAGAAAAGGATTTATAGTAAAAACGGCATACCTTGTTGAATTATGTCTTATTCTAGAGAGAGAACTTGTAGAGTGTGCCCTGCACGGAGTATTTGTTGTATGGATATGAAAATGGTACAAATAATACTATAGACTGTACTCTAACTAGCACATTTTTCTTACTGAATTTGGATCTGTTATGAAGAAGTTATGATGTTTTTACCTGAAACACTTTTTTTAGACTAGTTTCAAGACTAGCCACAAACCCTATTTTCCATGGAGTGTAACTCCAAAAATACAATGACCCACAAGCTGACATTTTTATCATAGCTAATTGGATATGTTTCCTCAACGACCTCCATATTTCACATTCTGAATCATTCTATAAAACAAATTATTGCGAAAATGGTGAGATGACCTATAAATAACATACCTTAGAAAGAATCATCAAAAGAATTTATCCTCCCTTGAATTTTGGCCTTATTTACTTCACCTTCCCTCTGAAATTTGCCTTAGATATCGTTTGATTACCTCGGTCACTTGTATATATTCAATATTCTCAAGTGTAATTGAAATGAGAGACCCTTTCCTCTTATTTATACTTTTATGTAGCTTCCTCAAGGGGTTACCTTCTAACCATCTTAAACCACTTTGCTTATTTTAGGGCTAACCCACTTCTAACCACTTGTCGACTTAGTAATTTCTCCATTAACTTTATTATTTAAATAATTTATTTTGTATCCACTTTGACTTATAGTACACTCATCACTTCACTTTATTATTTAAATAATTTCTTCTTTGCAACCACTTTGACTACTTTGACCTTTTGGGGCTTCTATATGACTCATGAGGGTTCTCCAATTTCACATGGCCATAACTCTCTAACCGTGAGGAGTTATGTGACATTCCACACACCACTGGAAATGGAATGACATGCACTATCCATCTAGAATAGTCTTACCTTCAAATATTTTAAAACTCATACCATTATACATCAAACTAACTTGGGTCCATTACCCAAACCTTTGTGCTACCGAAATTCGTTACCAGACTTTCTTCAAGTGTTGAAATCAATGACAACCAACCCAAATATTCAACAGTAAAAATAGTTTTGACCCATCTAAAATCATTTTAAAGTGAGCTTGATTTTCCCCATGTAAAACATAAATATCAAGAGTAAGTTAGGGGAAAACCATGGGGAATAAAAAACCATGGGAAATTACCATGTGGTTTTGTAAAACCAAGGGTAAAAAAAAATGGAAATAAATAAATAAAAAATGAAAAAGAAATAAATAAAATAAAATATAGAAAATATATACAAAAATAAAAATATAAACTAGGAAAATAGGGCCAAGTTACACATGAGTCAAGGTTCCATGCCTGTCATGGTTCCATACCAGTCAAGGGTCTGCATCTAGGGACCCAAAAAATAGGAGTAAGGTATACTATGTAAATTTCAAGTAATCGGGTGTCAAGGCAGGTAGTTAGGTCATATAACGATCATGTACGCTCATATTCGTATGGAACAAATGGAAAGTGACCAGGGGGGAAAGGCAACACGTCATGTGACAAATAAATTTCACAAATAGAGACTCATATGATAAAAGGAGATTGACACCAATCAAGCACATGACACATGTCAATTTAGTCAAGTTGAACATCTCGAAGGGAAAACCTGATAAGATTTCAAGGAGAGGGAATACCATTAGAACAAGGAATAGGTTATTTCGTCAGGCCACAATGCATGAAACTTATTATGAAAAATATTGAACAAGCATTGGGCGAGGACACGATAAGTTTCTACAAGCAAGAAGCTCAATAGGTATTTGGCCTAGGTTTCCAGAGAGAGGGAAGGTAGAAAGAGGAACCTGGTTGAGATTAATCTGAAGAAAATCACGCCTTTCATACCTTAGGAAAATTTCAAAGGATTTCACTCAATTGGTTCGATGAGACAAACTCGATGAAGGGATCCTAATAGGATTTTGAGCTTCAAACCAGCCTTAAGGCAATGCACAATCAGCACTCCGAACGAAGTTTCTCAATAGAGTAAATCTAATGAGCTCTCAGGATAGGATTGTGGCAAAGGTGGATATGATATCCTTGTGAGATTTGGACCTCGAGGAAAAAGTAAGAAAAGGTGAATCCTTTTCTTGATAAAGGAGAGCCTAGTAAGGATCAAGGTTTTGGATAAGGATAAAATTTATGGCTTCAGAAAATCAATGATAATAGAAACAAATCTAGTTGAGGTTTGGGAAAGATAGGGCTTAGTCGATAATGTTGATTGTTGTTTTTAAAAGATGGATAATATCTTGACAGAGATAGTTCTAGGAAAGAGGAAGAATATCAAGGGGTTTCGCACATTCATTTCAAGGATGGAGCGGTCATGTAAAGGAAATGACCTTGTGAACTTGCTCGCGCAACCAAAAAAAAGATGAGATCAATTATGCGATTAAGAAGACACTTGCCATTATACTATAAACATTACATTTCCTGTGTTCAAAAAACTTGTAACTGAGTTTTGGTTTTGTTCAAAGATAATCATGGGTGGTTGTAGATAAATTTCCTAAAAACTTCATGTGCCAAGTCTCAAACTCAAAGGAAGGATTAGTTATTTTGTAATTCAAGCTAAGGGTTCGAAATTTAAGAGTATGATCAACACACGAGAGCATAAAGATGAAGACATTAATCACAACATGCAAGCAAGAAGATGCAAAATTTGTGTTATCCATTTAGAAAATCCTCAACAACAATCTCATTCAAGACATACAATAGAACATCAAACCATGCAACCACATAGGATCATGAAGCACATCAGAATATACAAAAGTTTTGAAGATAACATGTCAATTTCATCATACAAATGTCAATGAAACATCATAGGTCAATAAGCATCATGAAGACATCTGGAATCATAAGATCAAAAGGAACAATCAATCTCCATAAAATAAAATTATCAATCAAGATCAAACCCCTAACTACCTGAATGTAGACAAAGAATCATCCTTAGGCTTAGGAAGTAGAGGGTTAGGCATTATAATTAAAATTTTAGTAAGGGGGGGATTTTCCTTTTATTTTACAAGAAAAAGTAAAGGAGGTTTGTTGTGGCCTCAACAAATGGTGACACGCTGGAAGAACCAGTTATCTCTATCAGTATAAGTCTAGGGCCTTTACTTCAAATATGATTTTTAAAGATGAGCACAACAAACTATAGACATTTTTCCAATAATCATGGGTGCCACAATGATCCAGGTGTAAATCGATGGCCACCCACCTATTCCACTGGCTCAAAACAGGGGTTTCCATCTTGATAGTTTTTCTACAGTTTTTCAGGTCCTAAACTTTCAGGGTCGTTTTGAGGCCCTAAACAATGATTTTTGGGCCTGTCATAGTCACACTATAGGATTTAGATAGAGTGTGATGGAAAAATGTGTATTCCTTAGATATAACTTTCCAACGAGTTATCATGTGCCCCAAACAAAGATCGTATGAAAAATTTACATCCTTGGGAAGTTGACGTACCAACTACCCCCATCGGGGCCCACAAACCTTTTGGCATTTCATATTTCGGGGTTAGGGTTTTGGATTTTATTTATGTCAAAATGCCTCTAGAGCCTCATTGTAATCATCATCATCTTATTTTGAATGAGCGTAGCCATCACATATATTCTCAGAGATAAGGTGCCACCATTCTAGAGAGTCATTCAGTCTGTAATTTTACGGTTTCTGTACATTTCTCTCATTAATAAAAATTATGCATTACTGTATCTCTGTGTTTATTGCAATATATCTATATATTTAATTTTTATATCTCTTCCTTCATTTCATTCTCAAAATAATATGGATCAGTGGTATCAGAGCATATTATTCCTTTTTGTTTCTTAGTGCACATCCCCGACATGGTCAAGGTATAGAGAGTTAGGTCTCAAGCTAGTTTATCTTAAGGACAACCTCTCTCACAAACCCAATCTGCCTCCCATGGCTAAATATAAGAGATACAAAGGAGAAATATATCCCATCAAGTTCTTACTCACAGAATCCCTCGCACAACAGAGGAATGAAATGTTGGAGATTTTTTTCCCAAATACTTCAACGATTGCTGACAATAGCAGGCATGTCTTCGTCAAGAAGTCGATTTGGAGACGCTTCCTCATTCAAGGTAAAAGTTAATTTTTATTTTCTTGTATTTGAATGTCTGATCAATGTGGTTGCTTTGGAAAAATGGTTAAATTTGCTAGAAGGTTATTTCTATGTTCACATTTTTTTCGACAGAGAAAAGATCACCTTTGCACTCCTTAAGGCTCTCCCCCATGTCAAAAATTGGTGGGAAACTTACTGGGAGAAAAATACCATAGAGGAGTCTGGAATATTTGGGGCCCAGCCCACTTGGGATTGTTTCATGGATGTGGTCTAGGATAAATATTACCTTGTGGGAAACTATGACAACTAGTACATGAGATGGACCATGTTGCATCAAGAGAGGGGCCAAACAGTGTCGAATTTCAAAAATACATTCCATACCTTGCACACCAAGATGGGTATCAAATAATTTGAGTGGAATCTAGTTCTTAAATACCACAGGCCTCTACATAGGTACATCAAAAAAAAAATGTAATTTCTGGACATTTTATCACTGGGAGTCGCTTATCGATATGATGTCAAAATCGAGTAGAAATTTAAGCATCAGAACAAGTGGGAGTTTAGGTATGCAAATACAAAACAACCAAAGTATGGTAAAGGCATCCCGAACTCACAGAATAACCAACCTCAAGACCATAATTCCAATACGCAAGAAAATAAGGGTAACGGGAAGACGAAGAAGGACACTTGGAAGTGGTGTGACTTCCAAAAAATCCCTTGGCACAACACTAATGAATATTACTCAAAACATTCATTGGTGTTCGAGCTCAAAGAAAAAAAATTCGAGCTCTGACTCAGACTTTGATTTAGACAATAATAAAAGGATATGGATCATTGATGCAGGACCTACTGCTACCATCGCGATCACAACAATCCAACCAGAAGAACCAGAGGATCCTAAGGAGGGGGAGCACCTCTTCCATTCACATATGTGGGTGAAGGGGACCCCACTGCATTTTATTGTTGATAGAAGAAGCCAAAAGAACCTCATCTTAGTAGAGGTCATCAAGCATTAGGATTTTCTGATAACACCACACCCGCAACCATACAATATCAGATGGCCTCACCAGGGTTGAGATCTTCATGCCAACCAACAATGTTGCATGTCCTATGTCATAAAGCCCTTCAAGGATGAGGTATTGTGTGATGTTTTCCCACTGGAAGTATATAATGTTCAGTTAGTCCAACCATATCTGTGGAAGAGTCATGTTATTTATGATTCTCAACCTCGTAGCATCATTGTTACTCTAAGGGGTCAGCTCTATAGGATACCATAGGTAGTTCTAACTATTATCTCAAAAAAAAAACACTGCAAAGTAATATCTCATACCACAAAGTTTAGCCTCTTCACAATTTGGTCAGAATAGAAGAACATTGAAACCACTACATGCTCGAGCCAAGACCCTTCTATCCAGTAAAATAAGATCAACAATATTGTAGAAGAGCACCAAGATATTTAGACTATGGGGGTTCCTCAACATTGCCTAGTCAAACCAAGTTATAATAAATCCCTTCATGTTCTTCATGTTGCATATTCACCAATAGAGTCCTCCCACACTCAAGTAGTTCATGCAACTATATTGGTTAAATAGATCCAACCCCTCCAACAACATGTTCATAGCATCCTTCAACAAGCTAAGTAGGACAACTTCAACAAGTTATGCACTTGGGAAGTTGATGTACCAACTACCCCCATCGGGGCCCTCAAAGGTTTTTGCATTTCATATTCTAGGGTTAGGGTTTTGGATTTTCATTATGTTAAAAAGGACTCTAAAGAATCATTTTAATCATCATCATATTCTTTTGAATGAGCGTAGACATCACATCTCTTCTCAAAGATAAGTTGCCACCATTCTAGTGAGTCATTAACTCTGTAATTTTACAGTTTCTATACATTTATCTCATTAATAAAAACTATGCATTATTGTATCTCTTTGTTTATTGAAATATATTTGTATATTTCATTGTTATATCTCTTCCTTCATTTATTTCTCAAAATAATCAGGATCACACAATGACGCCAAATTTCTAAAATATATAACCCAATATTTCTAGTACTTGTAACATAACATACTCTTTTCAAAGAGTCAATTAATGAGGTAAATTATTTGATTGATTGCATACTTCAGATTGGCTTCAGTTTAACTATGGGTATTCACTTTTTATAGAAAGAAAACATCTACATAAGTGTGTTCCTCATCTCTCTTTTCCCGACATTATTTCATTGTCAGTAAGCATCCATAGCCACGACGAAGTTTCCTCAATACTATACAAGCATATCCCCACTGCCAATATGCATCTATAGCCCTGATGGATTTACTTGTACTTCCCACACTATTGATAGTTCTTTCAAATTCCTTTTAATTTCAAAATATCCTCACCCTTTTAGATTTTATATATAGATATGAATATGCAGATAGGGTGTGAAGGAAACATGGTGTTATGAGAGATGTTTTAATTTGTTAATTAGATGTCATGCATTTTATTTTAACCCACTGGTCCCCCAAAAATCCATCATAGTATTGGCCATTTTATTAATATGAAGTGGATGGGTCTCAAAGAAAAAGGTATATAGACACTTTCTCATACTTATGGATTATCATGGTATGCTCAATAGGCACATGTGTTCCACCACAACTATTAGTCCATACCTACAAGTAATAAATTCATGAATATTCATTCAGATAGAGCATCTCATGCATCTTATGACTTGTAAAAACTTTCTTCAGTGTGTGGCCAAATTGGACCATCCCCTCACTCAAATTTAAAGAGTAATCATCAAGGAAGACTAAGAAGTCAAATCATCTTAGGGAACATATCAACATTCAAATTAAACGAGAGAAGAAATTTGTACAAGCAGAAACCAAGAACTAAAACCGAATCCAATCATGAAAAGAGAACTAAACTAAAGAATCCTAAAGCTAAAATGTCAGTCATAAAAACAAATGAAAACTCGTTGAAAAATAAGAAGAGAACCAAGAAACAAGTAATAAATATGGTGGCAACAACACAATATGAATGATATACATAAATGTATCATTATTCCATCTCCAAGAATCGAGATAAGGGAAAAATATTTATTAAATAAACTTTTCACACAAGCTAAGACCTATCAAGAAAAATTTCAAGACCATAAATCAAGTACAATACTATGGTGAACAATGATCAAGAAAATCAATATTTAACCAAGCTTTTGTTCCAACAGATTTGAGTGAAATAAAATTTTGATAATATCTTAGTGAAATAAAATTTTGATGTTGTTCGATTGTCCAACTCAGAAATTGCATTGATATTTTTCACCAAGATATTCATTTCCATTTTGATTATTGATCTAGAAAACACAATGAATGTATCATTCAACCCTAATTTTATAAGAATATAAACCAACTTCCATAGTTTCCCAACTACAAATAAGAGAGTAAAAGTATGTCCGAATTAAAATAAAGACACTCATAGATGGATAGGCCTATTCAATTCATTTCCAATGATATGTGGAACACCACGTAGTTCCTCACGGTTAGGGAGATATGAATTTGTGAAGTTGTAAGCCCCAAAGAAGTGGTCAAGAAGCCCCTAGTTCGTTACAAGTATTTAATGAAAGGGTAAAGTTGTTGTAACAAGAAAACTCTAGAAGCCCTAAATTAAGGAGAGAAGTTACCTAGCACAAGTACAAATATACATCAAGGAGTCATTCACAAGAACTCACACACTCATTCATTGATTATCTATCTTGTGAACCATTGATGTTTTTTCTTAGGTTGTGACGACATTTTCTGAGGTAGCAAAGGAAGGTCGAAGGTGAAAGTTTTGGAGTTAAAACAAACCCTATTTTCTGAGGTATACTCGGGTTACAGGTCAAAAAGGGAGCATATGTACATGAGATACAATGGAGAAAAGCACATATATACACAGGCAATAAAAGAGAAATTCGCGTATTTGTAAAAACACTCATGAATGATTGATTAAATGTTGGTACAAGGTCCCTAAAGTTTGAAGGAAGTTTGCAGGTTAGCATCTCAGAGTTTCAGGTCAGCTACAAAAGTATTGTTATGCTTGTATACTTGTTTTGATGGTTATAGTTTGTCATGATATGGTGTATGCTTGAGGTATACTTGGTATGGTTGGTTTGGTATTTGGATATGGTATATCTTGGTTGATTGGATGAGTGAGGAAGACTCTTATATCTGGTTCAATATATGACATGGTTGTTATAGTTCATATCCTTGAGTTCATGTTGTATGGTGGCATATGCATGAGGGACATGGATTGGTTCTTTGAGATACTTCATTGATGATATGGCACATGCCTATACATGATTGATACTATGGTATATGGTACAATTTATATGCATGGTTGATGTTATTTTGTATGATTGATGCATGTTATAGTTCACATGTTGGTACATGGTTGATGTTATTTTGTATGATTGATGCATGTTATATTTCACATGTTCGTACACAGTTGATGCATGGTATGGCACAGGCACACAGGTTGGATATAGTGACAAGTTGACAAGCTACAAGTTGATGTGAAAGTGGTTGTGATAATGCTAGTGACAATGATAGTGGTAGTGAAGTGGCAATGATTGTGGTAGTGACAATTGGTCTACACTTATATTTCATGGCGATAGGATGGGGCAAGGATAGGTGGTTGTAGCCACCTTTCGGTTGGATCCAGAGAACTCATGGAGTTGGAGCCAGAGAATTCATGGAGTTGTAGATTCCTTCAATTTGGATTCTGGGAATGGGGGGTTGGATCCTCCTTTCTATTGTAGCTGGAGAATCAGGAGGATGGTGCTTCCAATTAATGTATTATTTTGATATATAATAAAATCATTATGTGTTTTTCTCCCATTTGGTTTTCCACATAAATTTTGTTGTATTGTGTATCTATTGTGATGTGATGTTTTTTATGATTATACTACTTATGATATATTGAATGCTCATGATAAAATGGTGAATATTGTTGAATAATATACTATGGTTAAAAGTAATAAAATTGCTCATTACCGATTCACCTACCCCTCTCAGTAATCCAACAATTGGTATTAGAGCAGGTCCTTCAAGAAGCAGTCTAAACACTGGAAGGAGATCATGGATTATGTTATGTTTGGGGTACCAAATTTTGATGGTGAGAGTTATTCCTTCTGGAGCGGAAGAATGAATATGTATATCCCAGCACAAGGATTCGATGTTTGGTGATTAGTAGTAGATGGATACAAAGAGACAACCACTCCCCCGACGGATAGAGATGAAAAGAAACTTGAAGAAAATGATTCAATGGATAGAAAATCTATAGAGAATGGTTTGACTCTATAAAAACATACCAATATTATGCACTGTGAATCCAGAAAATAAATGTGGTACAAATTGAAGACTGTCTACGAAGGAAATGATAAATTTAAGGAATCTAAACTTCATATTTTTAGAGACAAGTTCGAATAATTGAGGATGAATCAAGGTGAAAACATAGAAGATTAATTTCTATGAGTCGATGAAATAGAAAACAATATTGAAGGTTTGGGAGATGAGATAAAGGAATAGGTTATTGTTAATAAGGCATTAATATCTCTACCAATGAGATTTGATTCAAAAATTTCAGCTCTAGAAGAAAGAATGGATCTAGCTATAATGACCATGGATGAGTTGCATGGGATACTCATAGCTTATGAGATGAGGATAGAGCAAGACAATCCAATCACGAAGGAAGAAACATTCAAGGAATCCAAGAAGACAAATAAGAAAGATAAACAAAATACAAAGTCAAACTATAGTTGCAACGATGCTTCAAAGGAAGATGAAGAGGTGGAAAACTTTGTAAGAAATCTAAAAAGAGGAATCGGAAAATACAAAGGTATGTTTCCATTAATTGTTTTTAATTGTGATGGTGTTGGTCATTTTGCTAATAAATTTCCCTATAAGAATAAGAAAAGTAATGAAGAATGTCAGTCTAAAAAGAAAAAGAAAATCCAAAAGGGTAGAAAAGTCTTTGCACCAAGGAAGACAGTTCATCAGATGAAGACGAAGACAATAACAATGATACAGAGAGAGTACTTTTTATGGTAGTAAAAGACATCGATGAAGAAGGCTCCAAATAAGAATGTGAAGAGGAAGAAGATGATTACAGATAAGAATTGATGAGTTTCATAAAATCTCTAAAGAGGGAAAAGAAGAAAAACAAGTCACTTCATGAAAAAATAAAGAAGAAAGAAGAATCTTAGAATTCCAACTCCAAATAAGTCAAGAAGATGATCATGAAGCTAAAAATCTAGGTAGAAGAAGACAAGAAAATTGAAGCACTCATAAGACAATTAGATGAAAATGGCATGATCATTGTGTTGATTAAGATTGGTTGTCATTGATGTCAACCCTTGAAGAAATCCCCGTAGCACAAAGGTTGGGTAATGGACCCAAGATTGTTCGATGTAAATATGAATCATTATTGTCTTGTCATCATTGATTATAAGTAGAAATGGATGAACTCCAAATTGGTTCCCATATGGTGAAATCCTTCACCGGAAGACGCTTTGCGGATTTAGTTATCCTAGAAGTATGGTTAGAGAACCCATGCTTATTTGTGGAATAATGAGATGAAGGTCAATGAATTTTTCATTGAAACTATCATATATGGATAGTGCTTGTCAGGCCATTTCCGGTGGCATGTGGAACGTCACATAACTCCTCACGGTTTGAGAGTTATGGCTTTACGAAGTTGGAGGACCCTCTTATGTCATCTAGAAGCCCGAAAAGGTCAAAGTAATCAAAGTGGTTTAAGAGATTATAGAAGGTAAATAATAAAGTGAATTTATGAGTGTAATATAATTCAAAGTGAATAAAAAATAAATTATTTAAATAATAAATTCAATGGAGAAATTAGAAGTGGGTTAACCCTAAAATAAGGAAAGTGGGCAAAGTGACCTAGAAGATGTTTCTAAGGAAGCTACTTGAAGAGTATAAATAAGAGGCAAGGCTCTCTCATTTTAGACACACTTGAGCATATTGAATACCTATAGGTTTCTGAGGTAACCAAAGGATATCTAAGCCTAATTTATGAGGAAAGGTGAAGAAAATAAGGTCGGAATTCAAGGAAGGATAAATTCTCTTGATGATTATTTCTAAGGTATGTTATTTACAAGTCATCTCACCATTTTCGCAATAACTTTTTTTCTAGAATGATTTAGACCGTGGAATTTCTATGCCATTGAGGAAACATATCCAAGTATATATGGTAGACAATTTGTCTTTTGGGTCGTTGTATTTGTGGAGTTACACTACGTGGAAAATAGGGTTTGTGGCTAGTCCTAAAACTAGTCAAAAACAGGTGTTTCGGGTAAAAATGTCATAACTTATTCATAATAGATCCAATTTCAGCAAGACCAAATGTGTTGGTTAGAGTACATTAATTAGTATTCTTTTTAATAGTTTCATATTGATTCAAAAAATATTCGTGTAGGGAACGCTCTACAAGGTCATTTTCTAGAATAAGCCAGAATTCAGCAAGGTATGTCATTTTTCTATAACTACTTTTCTGAGAGGTTCCAAGTAGTGACACCTGGAGGAATTGCATGAAACAAACTGAAGAACACTTTTTATCAGTTTCATATCTTTATTCATTATAGGTACAAATTTATGATTATTTCAAGTTAGGGTTGTTGACTAATCCAAAACTAGTCGTGTGAGACTAAAGAAAAGTTTGATGTAAATGCTAGTCTCTTTTTGTTTAAAGTTAAGGAAGGTTTGTAGGTATGTGATCATATACACGAGGTCTATTATAGATTTATAAATCATATTTGGCTGATGAAATTGATGAGGGATTTTNTGAGACAAGTAGTTGATGAGTTGGCACATACATGAGGAGTATAGTTGATGATGTTGGTACATATTGATGAGTCATAGTTGATGAGTATTTAACACATGATTGGTACATACTTGGTACATGGTTGGTTGCACTTGTTTATGGCACAGGTTGATTACAGATTGTTTGGTATAGCTTGGTGCATGGTTGATGCACTTGTTTATGGTACAGGTTGGTGCATGGTTGATGCACTTATTTATGGTACAGGTTGGTGCATGGTTGATGCAATTGTTTATGGCACAGGATGATTACAAGTTGAGGTACAGGTTGATGCATGGTTGATGCATAGTTTAGTTTTATTGGTACATGTTTACAACGGTATATCTCATAGTGATAGTATGACAGTGGTTCCATCATTCTACTTCTACTTTAGGGCAGTTGGACGATGCAAGGACAGGTGGTTGTAGCCAGAGAACATAGGGGGTTTTAGCCTTCTTTTGGTTGTAGCCACAGAATTGGGGAGTTGGAGCTTCCCTTAGGTTGTAGCCTGAGAAACTAGGGGGTTGGAGCCTCCTTCCAGTTGCAACTAGAAAACAAAGGAAGTTGGTGCTTCCAATGACTATAATTCTTCAAGAAATAT
>JASDQU010306143.1:122747-137287 GCA_032191745.1 Picea mariana
GTCCCAAATCTCTTTAGAGGATTTACAATGTGCAACTTTGGTGAATACCATATCATTGAGACCATTCAAAAGTGAATTTTTGGCTTTGGAATTATTCTCACCGAGTTTCACTGCTTTGTCATTTGTTGGTGGAACTGTTGGTGCTGTGTATCCATCTACAATTGATTGCCAAACTTGAAATCCCTGTTCCTGTATATATGTCTTCATCCTTTTGCTCCAAAAAGAATACTTTTGTCCATCAAACTGTGGTATTTCATTTTTATACAAGTTGGTACTCTCCATGATCTACCTTTCAGTGGTTAAATAGATTTCTAAAGGAGCCTGCTCTGATACCAATTGTTGGATTACTGAGAAGGGGGTGAATCAGTAATAACATAATTATAATCCTTTTTCTTAAAATAATCCAAGTGTTATATCAATGTAGAATTATTATCCAATAATGAGCAATAAGAAATGAACAATCACACACATACACAGTACACCATTGCTTTACATTGAAACCCAAATTGGGAGAAAACCACATAATGCTTTTTCTTATATGTCTCGAGGAATTACATTCATTGGAAGCACCGACTTCCTTTGTTTTCCAGCTGCAACTCGAAAGAGGCTCCAACCCCTTAGTTTCTCAGGCTACAACATAAGGGAAGCTCCAACTCCCCAATTCTCTAGCTACAACTAGAAGGAGGCTACAACCCCCTCTGTTCTCCGGCTACAATCGAAAGGTGACTACAACCACCTGTCCTTGCCCCGTCCAACTGCCCTGCAGTAGAAGTAGAATGATGGAACCACTGCCACACTATCACTGTGAGATATACCACTGTAAAACTGTACCAATAAACTTGAACCATGCATCAACCTGTACCTCAACCTGTAATCAAAATGTACCATAAACAAGTGCATCAACCATGCACCAACCTGTACCAAACAATCTATAATCAACCTGCACCATAAACAAGTGAAACCAACCATGTACCAAGTATGTACCAATCATGTTTCAACTACTTATCAACTATGACTCATCAATATGTACCAATATTATCAAATATACACCTCATGTATGTGCCAACTCATCAACTACTTGTCTCAACCATGTACACAACTTGTACCTCAACCAAAATCCCCCATCAATTTCATCATCCAAATATGATTTATAAATTTGCAATAGACCCGGTGTATATGATCACATACCTGCAAACCTTCCTTAACTTTAAACAACAAGAGACTAGCATTTACATCAAACTTTTCCTTAGTCTCACATGACTAGTTTTGGATTACTTAACAACCCTAACTTGAAATAATCATAACTTTGTACCTGTAATGAATAAAATATGAAACTGATACAAAATTTTCTTCGGTGTGTTTTATGCAATTTCTCCAGGTGTCACTACTTAGAACCTCTCATAAAAGTAGTTATATAAAAAATGGCGTACCTTGCTAAATTCTAGCATATTTTAGAGAGCGACCTTGTAGAGTGTGTCCCGCATGGAATATTTGTTGAATTGATCTAAAAATGTTAAAAAAAATACTAAATATTGTACTATAACCAACACATTTGGTCTTACTAAATTTGGATCTATTATGAATAAGTTATGGCATTTTTACCCGAAACACCTTTTTTTGACTAGTTTCAGGACTAGCCACAAACCCTATTTTCCATGGAGTGTAACTCCAAAAATACAACGACCCACAAGATGAATTATTTACCACAAATACTTGGATATGTTTCTTCAATGGCGTAGCAATTTAATGGTCTGAATCATTCTTAAAAAATTATATATTGTGAAAATGGTGAGATGACCTGTAAATAAAATACCTTAGAAAGCATCATCAAAAGAATTTATCCTTCCTTGAATTCCGACCTTCTTTTCTTCACCTTGCATTAGAAATTCAGCTTATATATCCTTTGGTTACCTTAGACACCTATAGGTATTCAATATGATCAAGTGTGTCTAAAATGAGAGAGGCTTACCTCTTATTTATACTCTCCAAGTAGCTTCCTTAAAAACATCTTCTATGTCACTTTTCCCACTTTCCTTATTTTAGGGTTAAACCACTTCTAATTTCTCCATTAAATTTATTATTTAAATAATTTATTTTGTATTCACTTTTAATTATAATACACTCATCAGTTCACTTTATTATTTACCTTCTAAAATCTCTTAAACCACTTTGATTGCTTTGACCTTTTGGGGCTTCTAGATGACATAAGAGGGTCCTCCAACTCTGTAAGACCATAACTCTCAAACCGTGACGAGTTATGTGATGTTCTACATACCAACAGAAATTTAATGACATGTACCATCCATATAGAATAGTATTACCTACAAATATATCAAAACTCATACCATTATCCATAAAAAAAACTTGGGCCCATTACTCAAACCTAGGTTATCCAACTTCTCATGGCCATAACTCTCTAACCGTGAGGAGTTATGTGATGTTCCACATACCACCTGAAATGGCATGACAAGCACTATCTATAAGGATAGTTTCATTGAAAAATTCACTAACCTTCATCTCATTATTCCACAAATAAGCATGGGTTATCTAACCATACTTATAGGATAACTCAATCCACAAAGCGTCTTCCTGTGAGGGCTTTCACCATAAGGGGACCACTTTGGAGTTCATCCATTTCTACTTATTATCAACCATGACAAGACAATAAACAATCATCTTTACATCAACCAATCTTGGGTCCACTACCCAACCTTTGTGCTACAGGGATTTCTTCAAGGGTTGACATCAATGACATTAACCAACCTTAGTCAGCAATAATGTAGGTTTGATTGCAGTTCTGTTGTAATGTTCTCCAGACTTTTCTGAAACTTTGAATCCAAGAGGATCTTGTTTTCTGAGTTGTTCCTCCTTAGTCTACTGCAAGATCAGATGTCCATAGCATACCTCTATATTCTTATCTATATTTCTTCCTCCTACTCACTCTTACTACAACTTACTGACTGAAGTTAATCAAGACCTCACCTGCTTGTGCATGCTGGTCCAGTTTTTTGAGTTAGAATGATATTATCTTGAGTCTGCACCCATTTGACCCCCTTTAAATTTATTCATTGTGACATATAAACTGATGGGTACTGGGATTACCTTCGATACAGTTCGAAGGTGACTTTTAGTGCTAACAACAACAATGCATAAACTTGGTACAATAAACTCCATCGACATAACCATTTCTTGTCCATATCTCAATCAGAATGGAGTATGTCCCATCAATTTCTTGCCCATGGTCCTGTTAAGTACCAAAAACTGGATACAAAATCACCATAATAGATATACAAGAACAATATAGAAAACCGCCACTTTATTATATCAAGACCCTTGAGGTAGGGAAACACCATACAATGGATCCTATTATGGAAGGGATCCACTCCTGTTCACTTGCCTCTTCAAGGGGGGCTTTCTTCTAATGAGCTTCAACTCCAAATAGAATAATTCTCTTCATATCCCATTACATTTCTTGAACGCCTTTATATAGTGCTACCAACCACCTAAGAACATTCTAGAGGAGGAACCTTCTAGAAGTATAACCTTCTAGTAAGTCATATTACATTTATTATATCTAACTACCATAGTGGGCCTTATTTAATATTATAGTGGACATAGTCCACCTTACATTGAATGGTCTCCACAATTATTACTATGGGCCCTCTAGCCCCCACTACCTCTGTACCTACCTAACATTCCATCCCCCTTATAAAAGCGTTGTCCTCAACGCTTGATGTACAACCATATACTAGGGTCTCATGGATAAGCGTGTACCATAGTGCTGAAATAGACTAGAGAAACAAGGTCCCATGGAAAAATGAAAACCAGGATGTTGAAATAGTCCAACTTCCATTGTAAAACGGGGTTCCATTTCCAAGTGCACATGTGAACTCCACGAGGAAGATACTTGAATTCAAGAACCAACTGAAAATGACACTCCAAAGATCTACATTGATCATGGGGATCCAAATATGTAGATCCCTCCATATACAAAAAATTATTTGAATAATACACTAATACTTGAGAATACTGAAAAATAGTGTTCATAGAAGGCTCTGGACTTCTCTCCAAAATGTGCTCTACATAAGGTGAAGTAGAGTCATCAAATAAAATATGAAAGTGGTTGTCATTCCATAAATGACAACTATCCATATATCAATCATCAAAATCAGCCTCAAAGTCATGCCAACCATAGAATTTTTAATTACATGCATCCTTGATGTTCATCATATGATATCTCTCTTGTATGCTAGCCAAGGACCTTTGAACATTTTGACAATTAGCGCTAATAATTTGTTGCCGCTTGTGAAGATGTTGCTTAATGGCTTCAATCTTCTATAGAATTACCATGAGGAGTTGAAATCCAATATCCATTGGAAACATAACATATAATATATCAAAATAAATATATTAAAATGATTTAACCAATGAAATTGATCTGGTAGCAATCTGAGCACCATATGAAAAGTTATGAACTCTGTAGTCCCGCCACCATTACGAAAAACCCTTAAAATCACTAATTTTAAATTAACAATATCTTCACTTCCAGAGCTTCGATTGAGATGATTTGTTTTTTTAAATTGGGTGAAATTTTAAGAGGAACTCATATTTGCAATTTTGTTTTGGAAAATTCAGTCCCATCTGATACCGAAATCAGAAAAACCATGCAGTCGTCCACAGAAAAAAACCCTGAAAATTATAGATTTTAAAATGCAAATAACTTAACTTCCCAGACTTTGTTTTAGATGATTTGTTTTTTTAACTTGGGTGTTTTTCTGAGAGGAACTCCGATATACAACTAGATTTTTCATATTTTGCACCAAATCCTACAGAAATCATATGGAATGTCGCGACCCTCTTTTTTTTTTTTTTTCTTTTCCGAAAAAATCTGCAAACATTAAAACAAAATGCCCACACTTTTTTCCAAGGAAAATACTCTGATACCACTTGTTAAGTACCAAAGACTGAATAAAAAATCACCACATTAGATATACAATACAAATATATAAAAACACCACTTTATTATATCAAAACCCTTGAGGTAGGGCAACACCATATAATGGATTCTATTATGGAAGGGATCCTCTCTTGTTCACTTTCCTCTTTGAGGGGGCTTTCTTCCAATGAGATTCAGCTCCAAATACAATAATTCTCTTCATATCCCATTACATTGCTTGAACCCCTTTATATAGTGCTACCAACCACCTAAGAACATTCTAGAGGAGGAACCTTCTAGAAGTATAACCTTCTAGTAAGTCCTCTTACATTTATTATATCTAACTACAATAGTGAGCCTTATTTAATACTATAGTGGACCTATTCCACCTTACATTGAATAGCCTCCACTATTATCACCATGGGCCCTTTGGCCCCTCCACTACCTCTGTAGCTACCTAACATTCCATCCCCCTTATGAAATCGTTATTCTCAACGCTTGATGTATAACCATATAACAGGGTCCCATGGATAAGTGTGGACCATAGTGCTAAAGTAGACTAGAGAACCAGCGTCCCATGGATAAGTGTGGACCATAGCCCTGATGTAGACTAGAGAACCAAGGTCCCGTGGAAAAATGAAAACCAGAATGCTAAAGTAGTTTAACTTTCATTGTAAACCAAGGTCCCATGTCCAAGTGCTCATGTGAATTCCACGCGGAAGATATCTGAACTCAAGAACCAACTGAAAATGATGCTCCAAAGATCTTCATTGATCATGGAGATCCAAATATGTAGATCCCTCCATATACAAAAAGTTATTGGAATAACACACTAGTACTTGAGAAAACTGAAAAATAGTGTTCATATAAGGCTCTAGACTTCTCTCCATAATGTGCTCTACATAAGGTGAAGTAGAGTCATCAAATACAATATGAAAGTGGTTGTCATCCTAGAAATGACAGCTATCCATATACCAATCATCACAATCGGCTCAAAATTATACCAAGCATAGAACTTTGATTATATGCATCCCTAATGTTTGTGATAAGATATCTCTCATGTATGCTAGCCAAGGACCTTTGAACTTTTTGACAATTAGCACTAATATTTTGTTGCCCCTTGTGAAAATGTTGCTCAATGGCTTCAATCTTTTGTAGAATTCCCATGAGGAGTTGAAATCCAATATCCATTGGAAAAATAACATACAATATATCAAAAGAAATATCTTAAAATGATTTATCCAATGGCACTGATATGGTAGAAATCTAAGCACCCTATGAAAAGTTATGAACTCTGCAGTCTCGCTGCCATCACGAAAAACCCCCAAAATCATTGATTTTAAATTAGCGATATCTTCACTTACAGAGATCTGATTGAGATGATTGTTTTTTGAAATTGGGTGAAATTGTGAGAGTGACTCAGATTTGCAATTTGTTTTGGAGGATTCAGCCCCAGCTGCTACAAAAATGAGAAAAATCACGCGTCCGTCCACGGAAAAAAACTCTGAAAATTACAGATTTTAAAATGCAAATAACTTGACTTCCTAATCTTTATTTTAGACGATTTTGTTTTATTAAATTAGGTGTTTTTATGATAGGAACTTAGATCTACAACTAGATTTTGAATTTTTTTCACCAAAACCTACATAAATCATNTAAAACCACCACTTTATTATATCAAAACCCTTGAGGTAGGGCAACACCATATAATGGATTCTATTATGGAAGGGATCCTTTCTTGTTCACTTGCCTCTTCGAGGGGGATTTCTTCCAATGAGATTCAGCTCCAAATACAATAATTCTCTTCATATCCCATTACATTGCTTGAACCCCTTTATATATTGCTACCAACCACCTAAGAACATTCTAGAGGAGGAACCTTCTAGAAGTATAAGCTTCTAGTAAGTCCTCTTACATTTATTATATCTAACTACCATAGTGAGCCTTATTTAATATTATAGTGGACGCATTCCACCTTACATTGAATGGCCTCCACTATTATCACCATGGGCCCTCTGCCCCCCCCACTACCTTTGTAGCTACCTAACATTCCATCCCCCTTATGAAATCGTTGTTCTCAATGCTTGATGTATAACCATATACCAGGGTCCCATGGATAAGTGTGAACCATAGTGCTAAAGTAGACTAGAGAACTAGGGTCCCATGGATAAGTGTGGACCATAGCTCTGATGTAGACTAGAGAACCAAGGTCCCATGGATAAGTGTGGACCATAGCTCTGATGTAGACTAGAGAACCAAGGTCCCATGGAAAAATGAAAACCAGAATGCTGAAGTAGTTTAACTTTCATTTTAAACCAAGGTCCCATGTCCAAGTGCTCATGTGAATTCCATGTGGAAGATATCTGAACTCAAGAACCAACTGAAAATGATGCTCCAAAGATCTTCATTGATCACGGGGATCCAAATATGTAGATCCCTCCATATACAAAAAAATATTGGAATAACACACTAGTACTTGAGAAAACTGAAAAATAGTGTTCATAGAAGGCTCTAGACTTCTCTCCATAATGTGCTCTACATAAGGTGAAGTAGAGTCATCAAATACAATATGAAAGTGGTTGTCATCCTAGAAATGACAACTATCCATATACCAATCATCACAATCGCCCTCAAAATTATACCAAGCATAGAACTTTGATTATATGCATCCCTGATGTTCATCATAAGATATCTCTCATGTATGCTAGCCAAGGACCTTTGAACATTTTGACAATTAGCACTAATATTTCGTTGCCCCTCGTGAAAATATTGCTCAATGGCTTCAATCTTTTGTAGAATTCCCATGAGGAGTTGAAATCCAATATCCATTGGAAAAATAATATACAATATATCAAAAGAAATATCTTAAAATAATTTATCCAATGGCACTGATACGGTAGAAATCTAAGCACCCTATGAAAAGTTATGAACTCTGCAGTCCCGTTGCCGTCACGAAAAACCCCCAAAATCATTGATTTTAAATTAGCGATATCTTCACTTATAGAGCTCTGATTGAGACGATTGTTTTTTGAAATTGGGTGAAATTGTGAGAGTGACTCAGATTTGGAATTTGTTTTGGAAAATTTCAGCCCCAACTGCTACAAAAATCAGAAAAATCACGCGTCTGTCCATGGAAAAAAACTCTGAAAATTATAGATTTTAAAATGCAAATAAATTGACTTCCTGAACTCTATTTTAGATGATTTTGTTTTATTAAATTAGGTGTTTTTATGATAGGAAATCAGATCTACAACTAGATTTTGAATTTTTTTCACCAAAACCTACATAAATCATTGGGAATGTCGCGAGCCTCTCTCTTTTTTTTTCTTTTCTTCTCCGAAAAATTTGCAAAAATAAAATAAAAATGCCCACACTTCTTGCCAAGGAAAGTGCTTTGATACCACTTGTTAAGTACCAAAGTCTGAATAAAAAAGCACCACAATAGATATACAAGAACAATAAAGAAAACCACCACTTTATTATATCAAAACCCTTGAGGTAGGTCAACACCATACAATGGATCCTATTATGGAAGTGTTAAGTACCTGAACATATATGAATACATAAATATATCTGAATACAAAAACAACACAATAGATATAGAAGAACAATATGAAAAATCTCTTTTATTACTATCAAACCCTTATGGTAGGGAAACACCATACAATGGATTCTATTATGGAAGGGATCCTCTCCTGTTCACTTGCCTCTTCTAGAGGGCTTCCTCCTATTGAGTCGCCACTCCAAATACAATACTTCTCTTTGTCAGGCTCCAATCTACTAATGTAAATTAGAGTACAAATGATTGTCAATCCGATGTTTGTAAGACTTAGAGGCACATCCAAAGTATATGGATTCAGAGATATATTTTATTTTTAATGGAGATAAACCAAAACCTATTCTAAGGGTTGAATATGGAAGAGATGCTAAGCTTCTATTCATAAGTCATATTCATAGATCTCATAACAGTAATCAACAATTGTTTTTCTAAAGAGTATCAACAGTAAGCATTCAAGAGATGTTCAAACTAGTTCTAAGATTTATCAAATGCTAGAAGGACAAAACTCTTATTCAAGAGATGAATTCATTGTCTTCTTTCATTCATTCATTAGAAACTATCATCAAATTAAATCAAAAGTAATGAAAGCGTAAATAACTCAAAAATCATTCATCGCTATCTTAATGCTTGAAGGAAAACTACACATTCAATTCTTATTCAAGAAATCATTCACAATATGAGTAAGGCTTTGAAACATTAAGCATATGACTTAGCTATGGAAATCATCTAACTACAACAAGATATGGATAAAAATCATCTACAACAAGATCTAATCTAAAACATGTATCAAAGATTACTAGAAAAGAACATAAATAAAGAGTGTACTAGTTTGGCAAAGGGGGCCCTCCAATGCTTCACTGGTACACTTGAGTTGTCTCAGCTAAGAAAAGAGCTCCAGCAACATTCACATCATCATATCATAGGCATTAACAAGAACAAAATGCAGAACTGATCTTCAAGAGTGTAAATTCCAAAGTTTCTTCATTCACATCAAGATTGTCATACTAGTCTATGCTTAAGAGTATTTATACAAGAGTTCAAAACTAAAAATGCTAATAAGTCTCCTAAATATCATGATCAGATCCATAATATATCTTAGGAAGGTCGAATGCCTCTTTTAGATCCACAATATATGGCCAAATCCCACGAAAATCCAAAACTGTCCATGATTTAAGGCTAAAACAGGGTATTTTCTGCTGAAGTGGCCCTGTTTGACCAGCGTTGATCGGACATCTGGAAGGCTCAGATCTCGAAGTTGATAGCTCATTATCCATCCTTGTGCATCAGGGAACATGACCCAAGTATTATATTTCACCCAGGTGTCCTGCAAGTACACGAACCTCGGAGCTATTACGTGATTTAGTCAAATCCTGTAATTTCTGATAAATTTTCAATTTTAATGCCAAAATTTAGAAAACTCAATTCTTAAGCTAAAGAATGATAAATATACCTTGCATAATCTGTTTCATGGAAAATATGGAATGAAATGAAGAAAAAATGGATGGATATAGAGGCAAACGTGTGGTTTATAGAGAAAAAAGGAGGCATAAAAATGTACTCAACACTCTTCATGTCACATTATATTGCTTGAACCCCTTTATATAGTGCTACCATCCTCTAAGAACATTCTAGAAGAGGAATCTTCAAGAAGTAGAACCTTCTAAGAAGTCATTTTACATTTATTATATCTAACTACCCATTTATTATATCTAACTATCATAGTGTGCCTTATTTAATAATATAGTGGACATAGTCCACCTTACATTGAATGGCCTCCACTATTATCATTATGGACCCTCTGCCCCCCCCACTACCTCTCTAGATACCTAAAATTCCATCCCCCTTTTGAAAGAATTGTCCTCAATGCTTAATGTACAAACATATACCAGGGTCCCATGGATGAGTGTGGACCATAGTGCCGAAGTATACTAGATAACCAGGTTCCCATGGATAAGTGTGGACCATAGTGCTGAAGTAGTCTTGATAACCAGGGTCCCATTGAGAATTGGAAGCCACCATGCTAAATTAGTCCAAACTCCATTGTAAACCAGGGTCCCATGTCCAATTTCTCATGTGAACTCCACATGAAAGATATTGACACCCAATAACCAACTGAAAATGATGCTCCCAATATTGACACCTATCATGTGGATCTAAGTAAGAATATCCATCCACATAGTGGCAATGGGTCAAAGATGAATCTGGAAGGAAAAATACCATTGTAGAATATGCAGGCTGGACACTGGTAATCATAACTAGCTCATGATGTGTCACATTGATGTGCTCTATAGAAGGTGGAGTAGAGTCATCAAATAAAATATGGAAGCAGTCGTCATTCTAGAAATGACAACTATCCATATACCAATCATCACAATCGGCCTCAAAATCATACCAAGCATATCTTTCTTGATTATATTAATCTCTGATGTCTTCCATAAGAAATATCTCTTGGATGCTATCCAATGAATCTTGAATAGTAGGAAAACTATCATTGAGGCCATCTGCAAGGTCATGCAATCTGTCATGCAATGTGCCATGTAATGTGTCATACAATTGGGCTTTGAATGCTTCAATCATCTGTTGAATTTCTTCGAGGCTTTGAGAGGAAATAACCATTGGAAAAACTACCTAAAATATACCAAAATAAATCTCTTAAAATAATTTATTCAATGGCATTGATATGGTAACAATCTGAGCACCCTATGAAAATTTATGAACTCTGCAGTCTTGCCGCCGTCACGAAAAACCCAAAACAAATAGCTGATTTTAAATCAGCGATATATTTACTTCTAGAGCTCCGATTTGGATGATTTGTTTTTTGAAATTGGGTGAAATTTTTAGAGGAACTCATATCTGCAACGTTTTTTGAAAAATCTAGCCTCAGATGCTACAGAAATCATAAAAATCACGTGACCATCCACGTGAAAAAAAACCCTGAAAATTGCATATTTTAAAATGCAAATAACTTGTCTTACCAAACTCCGTTTCAGATGCTTTGTTTTTTTAACTTGGGTGTTTTTATGAGAGGAAATAAGATATAAAACCATTTCTTTCAAAGTTTGCACCAAAACTTACATAAATTGTTCGTAATTTCGCGACCCTCTTTTTTTTTCTGAAAAAATAAATCTACAAAAAATAAAAATATTTGCCCACACTTCCTTCCAAAGAAAGTGATCTGATACCACTTGTTAAAAACCAAATACTTGCCTACGTCCACTATATTATTATGGGAACTCTGGGCCCTCCCACTACCTCTCTATTTACCTAACAAGAAGGGATCCTCTCCTATTCACTTGCCTCTTCGAGGGGACTTCCTCCTAATGAGCTTCAGCGCCAAATACAATAATTCTCTTCATATCCCATTACATTTCTTGAACCCCTTTATATAATGCTACCAACCACCTAAGAAAATTATAGAGGAGGACCCTTCTATATGTATAACCTTCTAGTAAGTCCTCTTACATTTATTATATCTAACTATCATAGTGGGTCTTATTTAATACTATAGTGGACCTAGTCCACCTTACATTGAATGGCCTCCACTATTATCGCTATGGTCCCTCTGGCCCCCCCACTACCTCTCTAGCTACCTAACAGGTCCTGTATGCCCATAACACTGCTGGAATATTCAAGTCCCAGTCATCATGACTTACATTGCAAACACTTATCAGTGCATCTTCCAAAATCTTATTGAAGGCTTCGACCGTACCATTTTCCTAGGGATGGTATGGTGTACTCTTCTGATGGTGGATATGAAACTGCTCAGTTAATGCTGTAATCTTCATATTTAGAAAATGAGTTCCCCAATCTCTTATAATTATCCTAGGACATCCAATCCTTGTGACTACATTCTCGAACAAAAATCATGTTGTTGTATCTGAGATGTAGTCTCTAACTGGCTCTTCCTATACCCATCTGGTTAATTGGTCTGTCACAGTAATATTGTACCTCACTCCTGATCTCCTATATGGTGGATTAATTGGCCCAACAAAGTCCACTTCCCATTTTTCAAATGCTTGTAAATTCACTTTTGGAACCAAGGACATTTTGTCTCTCCTAGAAGGCTTCCCAAGTCTCTCATAGATGTAGCAACTCTAGAAAAATAATTTACCATCTTTATGTAGTGTTGGCCACCATAAGCCTGGGTGAAAAATATTTTGGGATGTTTTTTTTCCTACGTAGTGACCTCCTGCAACCCCTTCATGCACATCTCACAATACCATATTTCTTTCGTGCTCCAATATACAACGTCACAGAATATTGTCTGGGGCTAGATTGTATA
The DNA here is from genome assembly GCA_032191745.1 of Picea mariana. Lineage (NCBI taxonomy): Eukaryota > Viridiplantae > Streptophyta > Pinopsida > Pinales > Pinaceae > Picea > Picea mariana. The sequence goes on from JASDQU010306143.1 coordinate 135,525, forward strand.
AGTTGCCTTCTATCAACTGGTAGTTTTCTTTCTTCACTACATGTTACTTCTTTTGCGCTACTGTAAATTTTGATGGAGCTACTCCTGTGCTAAAAAAATGAACTATATCTGCAAAATATTCCTCCACCATATGAATTGAAAATAAATTTGTGTTTGACAAACTGTCATCCAAGTTCCCTGCATCTTCTCCTAACATTCTTCTTGAAAAATGGTCTGCTCTCGAGTTAAGATTTCTTGGTTTCACAATCACCTCAAAGTTGTATTCTTGGAACAATAGTAGCCACCTACATATTCACCCCCCCAACACTGGCTTGTTCACTAGGCATCTCAACGCATGGTGGTCTGTATACATCTTGAAATGTGATCCAAGTAGGTAATGTATGAATTTCTGTAAGGCATATAACATCGCCAAAAATTCTCGTTCCTTCGTAGTATAGTTCTATTCTATATATGATAAATTCTTGCTGGCGAATCCAATCAGATGGTCTATCTCTCCTTCACCCAATTGTGCCAAAATTACTCCCAATAGTATAGACGATGCATCAACATGTACATGGAATTCTTTGTTCCAGTTAGGAAAAACTAAAATCGATGCAATGACCATTCATTGTATCCAGACTCTTTTGACATTCATCATTACACCAATACTTCACTTCCTTCTTCGGTAACTTCTCCATAGGGGCTGCGATCTGCACATATCCTTTGATGAGATTTCTATAATATCCTGTATGAGCTTTAAAATATTATATAGTATTAATGAGAAATATTAGAATTCTACATACCACAAAAATGTGTTAGTCCAGGTGCATCATGAATTGTCTATAAAAGTATTCCACGGAATTTAAATTTCTTCTCCCCGATTGGTTTACATATGTCATACATTGTGATGCTAGCTCATAACTTTAGTAGCTCGTCGATAAGAGGCTTGATATATACTTTCATATCTTTATCCTGATACTTACCTAATTGTCTAAAATTACACATAATTAATATAGGAATGATATCATGTAATATATATAATTAAATAAATAAACAAAATATATTATGCAAAAATTGAAACAAATGAAAATGTTAAATTCAAAAAATTAATGTAAACAAATACCTGGAACAATCATTGTCAACATTATGTTCTCCCTCTCTATTGACATCCAAGGAGGAATGTTATTGTTGATAACAAAAGTAGGCCACACTGAGTAAATAGACCTAAGCTCTCTGAATGGATTAACACCGTCAACTGCCAATGAAAGCCTAACATTACGAGGTTCATCTTTGAAATCTGCCCATTTTTCCTCAATTTGCCTAAATGCAGAACCATCGACAGGCATTCGAAGAACACCATCTCTACTTTTGTTATGTGCATGGTAATCCATAAATTGTGCTATGCTTTCACACTTGAACAATCGCTGCAAACATGGAATTATGGGAATATGATGAAGAACCTTTCAAGGCACCGTTTTTGTTATTTGATTGATTCGATATCTATTGATAAGACATTACGAACATTCTATTTTTGAAGCATGTTGTCCATAATATATAATATGGTCATTAGGACATGCATCTATAGTTTGATAATCCATTGCAATGTCTTTCATAATGGCATGCAAACCTCGATATGTGCGAGGTAAAATATTTGATGATGGTAACAAAAATTCACCTAACAATCTACAACATAACAAATAACTAGTTAATGTAAGAATATTAATCATAAAATTTGCATTCTTATTTTACACATTAATTAACACTAAAAACAAATAGAAAAAAAT
>JASDQU010306143.1:137337-152066 GCA_032191745.1 Picea mariana
TACAATGGATTCTATTATGGAAGGGATCCTCTCCTATTCACTTGCCTCTTCGAGAGGGCTTTCTCTTATTGAGTCGTTGCTCTAAATACAATACTTCTCTTCATGTCACATTATATTGCTTGAACCCCTTTATATAGTGCTACCATCCTCTAAGAACATTCTAGAGGAGGAATCTTTTAGAAGTAGAACCTTCTAAGAAGTCCTTTTACATTTATTATATCTAACTATCATAGTGTGCCTTATTTAATAATATAGTGGACCTAGTCCACCTTACATTGAATGGCCTCCACTATTATCATTATGGCCCCTCTGCCCCCCCCCACTACCTCTCTAGCTACCTAACATTCCATCCCCCTTATGAAAGCATTGTCCTCAATGCTTAAGGTACAAACATATACCAGGGTCCCATGGATGAGTGTGGACCATAGTGCCGAAGTATACTAGAGAACTGAGTTCCCATGGATAAGTGTGGACCATAGTGTTGAAGTAGACTAGAGAACCAGGGTCCCATTGAGAAATGGAAGCCACCATGCTAAATTAGTCCAAACTCCATTGTAAACCAGGGTCCCATGTCCAATTTCTCATGTGAACTCCACATGAAAGATATTGACACCTAATAACCAACTGAAAATGATGCTCTCAATACTGACACCTATCATGTGGATCTAAGTAAGAATATCCATCCACATAGTGGAAAAGGGTCAAAGTTGAATCTGGAAGAAAAAATACCATTGTAGAATATGTAGGCTGGACACTGGTAATCATAACTAGCTCATGATGTATCACATTGATGTGCTCTATAGAAGGAGGAGTAGAGTCATCAAATAAAATACGGAAGTGGTTGTCATTCTAGAAATGACAACTATCCATATACCAATCATCACAATCGACCTCAAAATCATACCAAGCATATCTTTCTTGATTATATTAATCTCTGATCTCTTCCATAAGAAATATCTCATGGATGCTATCCAATGAATCTTGAATAGTAGTAAAACTACCATTGAGGCCATCTGCAAGGTCATGCAATTTGTCATGCAATGTGCCACGTAATGTGTCATATAATTGGGCTTTGAATGCTTCAATCATTCGTAGAATTTCTTCGAGGCTTTGAGAGGAAATAACCATTTGAAACACCACCTAAAATATACCAAAATAAATCTCTTAAAATAATTTATTCAATGGCATTGATATGGTAACAATCTAAGCACCCTATGAAAATTTATGAACTCTGCAGTCTTGCCGCCGTCACGAAAAACCCAAAACAAATAGCTGATTTTAAATCAGCGATATATTCACTTCTAGAGCTCCAATTTGGATGATTTGTTTTTTGAAATTGGGTGAAATTTTTAGAGGAACTCATATCTACAACTTTTTTTGAAAAATTCAGCCTCATATGCTACATAAATCATAAAAATCACGTGACTGTCCATGTGAAAAAAAACCTTGAAAATTGCATATTTTAAAATGCAAATAACTTGACTTACCAAACTCTGTTTCAGACGATTTTTATTTTTTTTTAACTTGGGTGTTTTTATGAGTGGAAATAAGATATAAAACCATTTCTTTTAAAGTTTTCACCAAAACTTACATAAACTGTCCGTAATTTTGTGACCCTCTTTTTTTTTCCGAAAAAATAAATCTACAAAAAATAAAAATATTTGCCCACACTTCCTTCCAAAGAAAGTGATCTGATACCACTTGTTAAAAACCAAATACTTTCCTACGTCCACTATATTATTATGGGAACTCTGGGCCCTCCCACTACCTCTCTATTTACCTAATAGGAAGGGGTCCTCTTCTGTTCACTTTCTTCTTCGAGGTGACTTCCTCCTAATGAGCTTCAGCTCCAAATACAATAATTCTCTTCATATCCCATTACATTGCTTGAACCCCTTTATATAGTGCTACCAACCACCTAAGAAAATTATAGAGGCGGACCCTTCTATATGTATAACCTTCTAGTAAGTCATCTTACATTTATTATATCTAACTATCATAGTGGGCCTTATTTAATACTATAGTGGACCTAGTCCACCTTACATTGAATGGCCTCCACTATTATCGCTATGGTCCCTCTAGCCCCCCCTCTACCTCTCTAGCTACCTAACAGGTCATGTATGCCCATAACACTGTTGGAATCTTCAATTCCCAGTCATCACGACTTACGTTGCAAACACTTATCAGTGCATGTTCCAAAATCTTATTGAAGGCTTCGACCATACCATTTTCCTAGGGATGGTATGGTGTACTCTTCTGATGGTGGATATGAAACTGCTCGGTTAATGCTGTAATCTTCATATTTAGAAAATGAGTTCCCCGGTCTCTTATAATTATCCTAGGACATCCAAACCTTGTGACTACATTCTCGAACAAAAATCATGTTGTTGTACTTGAGATGTAGTCTCTAACTGGCTCTTCCTATACCCATCTGGTTAATTGGTCTGTCACAGTAATATTGTACCTCACTCCCGATCTCCTATATGGTGGATTAATTGGCCCAACAAATTCCACTTCCCATTTTTCAAATGCTTGTAAATTCACTTTTGGAACCAAGGACATTTTGTCTCTCCTAGAAGGATTCCAAAGTCTCTCACAGATGTATAAACTCTAGAAAAATAATTTACCATCTTTATGTAGCGTGGACCACCATAAGCCTGCGTGAAAAATATTTTGGGATGCTTTTTTTCCTACGTAGTGACCTCCTGCAACCCCTTCATGCACATCTCACAATACCATATTTCTTTCATGCTCCAATATACAACGTCACAGAATATTGTCTGGGCTTAGATTGTATAAGTTGCCTTCTATCAACTGGTAGTTTTCTTTCTTCACTACATGTTACTTCTTTTGCACTACTGTAAATTTTGATGGAGCTACCCCTGTGCTAAAAAATTGAACTATATTTGCAAAATATTCCTCCACCATATGAATTGAAAATAAATTTGTGTCTGACAAACTATCATCCAAGTTCCCTGTATCTTCTCTTAACATTCTACTTGAAAAATGGTCCGCTCTCGAGTTAAGATTTCCTGGTTTCACAATCACCTCAAAGTTGTATTATTGGAACAATAGTAGCCACCTACATATTCATCCCCCCAACACTGGCTTGTTCACTAGGTATCTCAGTGCATAGTGGTCTGTATACATCTTGAAATGTGATCCAAGTAGGTAATGTATGAATTTTTGTAAGGCATATAACATCGCCAAAAATTCTTGTTCCTTCATAGTATAGTTCTATTCTATATATGATAAATTCTTGTTGGAAAATCCAATCAGATGGTCTATCTCTCCTTCACCCGATTGTGCCAAAATTACTCCCAATAGTATAGATGATGCATCAACATGTACATGGAATTCTTTGTTCCAGTTAGGAAAAACTAAAATCCGTGCAATGGCCATTCATTGTATCCAGACTCTTTTGACATTCATCATTCCACTAATACTTCACTTCCTTCTTCGATAACTTTTCCATAGGGGCTGCGATCTGCACATATCCTTTGATGAGTTTTCTATAATATCCTGTATGACCATTAAAATATTATATAGTATTAAAGAGAAATATTAAATTCTACATACCACAAAAATGTGTTAGTCCAGGTGCATCATGAATTGTCTATAAAAGTATTCCACGGACTTTAAATTTCTTCTCCCCGATTGGTTTACATATGTCATACATTGTGATGCCATCCCATAACTTTAGTATCTTGTCGATAAGAGGCTCGATATATACCTTCATATCTTTAACCCGATACTTACCTAATTGTCTGAAATTACACATAATTAATATAGGAATGATATCATGTAATATATATAATTAAATAAATAAACAAAATATATTATGCAAAAATTGAAACAAATGAAAATTTTGAATTCAAAAAATTAATGTAATCAAATACCTAGAACAATCATTGTCAACATTATGTGCTCCCTCTTTATTGACATCCAAGGAGGAATGTTATTGTTGATAACAAAAATAGGCCACACTGAGTAAATAGACCTAAGCTCTCTGAATGGATTAACACCGTCAGCTGCCAATGAAAGCCTAACATTACGAGGTTCATCTTTGAAATCTGCCCATTTTTCCTCAATTTGCCTAAATGCAGAACCATCGACAGGCATTCGAAGAACACCATCTCCAATTTTGTTACGTGCATGGTAATCCATAAATTATGCTATGATTTCACACTTGAACAATCACTGCAAACATGGAATTATGGGAATGTGATGAAGAACCTTTCAAGGCACTCTTTTTGTTATTTGATCGATTTGATATCTATTGATAAGACATTACGAACATTCTGTTTTTGAAGCATGTTGTCCATAATATATAATATGGTCATTAGGACATGCATCTATAGTTTGATAATCCATTGCAATGTCTTTCATAATGGCATGCAAACCTCGATATGTGTGAGGTAAAATATTTGATGATGGTAACCAAAATTCACCTAACAATCTACAACAGAACAAATAACTAGTTACTGTAAGAATATTAATAGTAAAAATTGCATTCTTATTTTACACATTAATTAACACTAAAAGCAAATAGAAAAAAATCAACATTTATGTATAATATGAGATGAAACATATTACATACCTTAGTATCTATGTCATACAAGTGTTCGAAAAATTATTCATAACCTTTAAGTTCACTAGAAACAATGTAGCAGAGAGAAGATTTTCTCTTGATCCTTCATAAAGTCGTTTATTTCCTTTTCTAATAGAGCTTGATCATAAATACCAGCATTTTCCCCATCCTAATCCGACTGCGAAAACAAATCTTAGATAATTTGATTTGTCCCATCATCTTCTTCCATGGGATCATTAACTTGATTTGTCCCATCATCTTCTTCCATGGGATCATTAACTTGATTTGTCCCATTATCTTCTTCCATGATATCCTCATTTTCTTGGTCATGATGATGTTTCTCAGCTTGTACAACATCATTTCTACTAATACTTGGTGCAATATTCTGTAGAAAGTTAGAGGGCACCTCTAAATTTATAATTACAAACAATCATGCAAAATTAGTGTATACTATAACAAACATTCAAACAATATATATACATATATATAATTTTATATAAAATTGACAAAATAAAAAAAATATAATGAATATATAACTAATTACCATGGGAGGATATTCATTCGATCCGTCATCAATGTGCCCATATTTGCTACAATGTTTTGTAGTTTTTGCTATTAAAATTCTTACGGGACGTCTGAGGCAACATTTTTTACAAGGGCAATAACATCTACCATCACTCTTTTCACCCTCTTTACTTTTTTCCCCACGTCTAACAACATTCTGTGACATTCTTCTGCATAAAAATACCCTTTCAGAATCGTCGTTGTTATAGAAAGATTTTGGCAACATCTTTAAATCGTCAAATATTTATAGTCCAATTTTAGGTCATGATTGTCGCAATTGCGATGACTGTGACCTAAAAATATTTCTTTTTTTTTACCTATTTATTTGTCATTTTTAACGGTCAATTTTAACGTAGGTCAGTTGTCGCTCTTGCGACGAACGTTGACCATATTAATTTAAACAAACTAGATGCATTGCTATTGTGACAAACATTGACCATATTAATTTAGTCAAAGTACATGCATCAAGATAACGACGAATACGGGGTGGATTTAAAAAAATTGAACTTTTTCTCTTGCATGTTGTGACAAAAGAGTACTTTCGTCGCAAGTGGTTGTTGCAAATTTTTCAATATGTAGTAGTGACCCAATGTGGACTTCAACTGTCGCACAAAATTTAGTGGTGGAAAATAGACACTTACTGCTATCTTGGCAGGGTCCATTATCAATCCCTGTTTACACACCGCATGGCCTAACGAAATTCCAAAAGTGCACAAAAAATGCATTTCTTTAGATTCAATGATATTAGGTATTGCCTACACTTATCCAACATTAAGTGAAAAAGTTCAACATGATCTTTCAACAAACTGAATACTTTCCAATCATCTATATACACCTCTAAAAAGTTATGAATAAACTCTTTGAAGGCTGCAAGCACTACTCTGGAAAATATCATTGCTTCATTCTTCAACCCAAACGGTATAATTGTATACTGGTAGCACCCCCATTTTGTCACAAAGGTCATCTTATATCGTTCTTCTTGTGCAATCCAGATCTAGTGGTATCTTTAGAATCCACATGTAAAAGGATAAAATTCTTGATCCCCTACATTCTCTAGTACTTCATCAGTAAAAGGCATAGGAAAAGGGTCGTGTAAACATGCATCGTTAAACTTTCTCAAATCTACGCATATCTTGATTCCTCTTGTATTCTTGTCTTGAACCACCATGGGGATGATCCATTCTGATTCTTCAATAGGTTCAATGATTCTAGCCTCTAACATTTTGTCTATCTTAGTTTTCACCTTCTTCTTATACTTCGGGTTCATTCTATAGGGTTTTTGTCGCATAGGTTTCGCATCCCATTTCAGCAGAATCTTCATTTCTCCTAATTCTCCAATGATTCCTTTCATATCTAAGAATGTTGTTGGAAACATATCCTGCTATTCGCATAGTAATTCAACAATATTTTCAACTATATCCTCACTCCAGCAATCTCCTATATGCAAAAACTTAGGTTTCTCCTCTGTACCAATGTTCACTTTGTGCATTCTTAGGGGATTTGCATATATTGCATATTAAATCTCTGGTCCCTCTACTTCATGCTCCCCTTTAGTCTTCGAGATTTGTAAATTCCTTATATCTTCCTCATCTTTGGATTCTTCTGCGAAATTATATCAGTGCAAGACCTCTTCAACTATCACAATGACTCTAAGTGCACTATACAAAGGAATTGATTCCAACAAGTCCTATGATGAAAAAATATTATTTTCGAGAACTTACAATGCTGAGTCAATCAAAGGTTTATTATTCTCAAAAATGAATGTTATCTTGAAATTCCTGGTCAATTCTTCCCAATCTCTTGTCCCTCTACACAGTTCTAGTTCGATGTACCAATTTTTGGGAATTGTTTCTAGAGTATGCACAAATAAGTGAGTCCATTTTTGTTGAGGTACTGATATCCACTATGTAGTACACTTCGTAACATGATCTGTTGGAAAAATTAACCCACTATATTTTGGTATGATACTTTCCTTCTCCATCCTGAATCTGACTTGGAATAACCTCTTACACTATTGCCAATATTTTATACCGTCTTTGTGCACAACCCACCATCTTGCTGAAGTTTCTTTTAATGTGACATCTAAGGAAAATAGTCTCTATTGATCTGGAATATGCATTTCAAACTTAGTGATAAGTGATTCTATAGGTGTTAGGCCAGTATACCTTGTATTTTCAAATATTTTGGTCCCTATCCATCTCAATACATGGGTAATTCGAGCGCACTTACTGATCAACACTTCATGCAGTATTTGTTGCCAATTTTCCCAAGAGTCTTTTGAGTTTGATGCGCATGATAAGATGCTTCTCCAATTGAGTACGCATTTAGGTTTAGGATTTCCATATTCATCCATTTACACAGCCATATTATACAAATTATACATCCCTTTTCTCTTTGTTGGTTCTACATACCTTTTCCCTTCAGTGGGGTCTAATGATGCAATGACCTTCAAGTCTTCTACCTAGAATACCATCTGCCTCTTCTTTAAGTCATTGATCATTTGTTTATCAAATTCCCAATCCAGTCCCAACAATGTTGGATATGGTGTGATACCATCTACAATGTCAATCACTTTGAAGTCTACTACAATGTGCACTCCATCAATATTGACATTTACTCCTATTAACCTTCCAACTGGGACAATATTATGTTGGTTCTCTAATCCCAGCTAGATTGGTGACCAAATTAGATTCGATTGGCCCATTATTTTCAAAGTCTGTCTCAGTATAACATTTAAATATGAAACTAAATATAGAAGTATATTATCCATTGCACAAGATCCTATCTGTGCATGTGATCTAGGTGGATATTGATGTCCACCCACCTATTCCAATTGGCTCATCTTAATAGTTTTTAGTTCAACACGTTCTTCTATAATTATTTGTTATTGTGGGTTCTACACTTTTGGGGCTGTCTAAATCCCTACACAACTTGTAGGTGGAGATTGGTGGCCTCCCACCTAATCCAACTGGATTACTTTGGAAGTTTTCTTGCCAATACATCTTTCTGTACTTCCAGGGCTATTTTGGGGCCCTAAACAATGTTCTTTGGCTTTCCATAGTCAAACTTTAGAAAGAGTCAAAGTTTTATGGCATAATGTGTAGTTCTAAAAAAAAACCTTTCCAATGGGATATCATGCGCCTAAAATGGAGGTTGTATGCAAAATTTACGACCTCAGGAAGTTGAGGTACCAAATTACCCATTAGGGCCCACATAACATTTGGCGTTTCATCTCCTAGGGTTAGGTTTTTGGATTTATAGGGTTTTGGAATTCATGAGTAATGTTAAAAATGCATCTAGAGCCTCATTGTATTCATTCTTCTCAGACGGATGCACATAGCAGCAACATCTCTTCTTAGAGATAGCTACCACCATTCAAGAAAGTTGTTTTCAGTTCTGCAATTTTACAATTTCAACCTATTTTATTTATTCAATATAAGTTATTGTTCAATGGATATGTTTTTTTGTTCTTTGTATCTCTTTGTTATTGTATTCAGTCTATTACTCATTTTTTTTCTGCTCCTAAATCTAGATCAGTGGTATCAGAGTGGTCTTCTCTTCATTTATTTTTCTTTGTTCATGTCCCCGACAAGATCTGGGTATAAGAAGTTGGGACTCAAACCAGTCGATCCTTTACAATATCATCTGTGCCGAGACCAACAACAACTCATGGGGGGAGAGAAGAAATATGATGGAGCAAGAGATCCTTTTAAATTGTTTCTCTAGGAATCCATTGTGCGACAAAGGAATGAAATGATGTATAACTTTGCACAGATCCTTCAATGACTGCCCACAAGAGACACATCTTCATCAAGTTGCCATGCAACCCCATTTAAGGTACAAGTAAATTTTGAGATTCCATTATTTGAAGGACTGATAGATGTAGATGTTGTAGATAAATGGCCAATATTCTCGAAGCATATTTTTTGGTCCATAATTTTTTTGACAGGGAAAAGATTACTTTTTCACTCCTTAAGGTTGTCCCCCATGTTAAGGACTGGTGGGATACTTACTATGAGCAAAGGGCCATAGAGGAATCTATAATATTTGTGGTTGCCCCTACATCGGATTCCATCAGGGATGTCATTAAAGAACAATACTACCTTTTTGGAATCTACGAGGACCATTACATAAGATGGACCACGCTATGTTATAAAAGGGACCAAACAATACCAAATTTCACCAATATTTTCCATACCCTACACACCAAATTGGATATCAAAGACTCTGAACGACATCTATTGCTCAAATACCGTGGTCGTTTTCATAGATACATTCAAATAGAAATGGAGTTTCTGAACATCACATCATTAGGTGTGGCTTATAGATATGCTATCAATATTGAGCATAAATTTAAGCAAAAGAGGCGAGATTTTGTATCTGCAAAATTCTCACAATCGAAGCAGATAAAAGGCAGCCCCAACCCATAACACAAGGTACAGAGAAAATATGGACACTCTCATGGAAACCATTCCAAGATGTAACCTAAGAAGGGTAATGCGAGGTCGAAGAAGGACACATGAAAGTGGTGTGAATATCATAAAATCCCTTGGCACAACATCCAATAATGTTGCTCCAAGCATTCACTGGTGGTCGAGATGAAATATTCTAAGTCAGAGGAATATTCAAACTTTGAATCAAATACAGAAGGAGGGAAGCGGATTATTGATGCCAAACTCAACACCACTGTCCCTACCACCAAATTCTATCCAAGAGAACTAGAGGAAGGGGAACAACCCTTTCACTCACATATTTGGGTAAAGGGTGCTCTACTTATTTTTATTGTTGATAGTGGCAGTCATAAATACATGATCTTAGCATAGGTATTCAAGCGGCTAGACTTGCCAATGACACCACACTTGCAAACCTACACCATCATTTGGCTTCACCAAGGAAGATATCTTAGCATCATCCAATAGTGACGTCTGCCCTACAACATAAATCCCTTCAAAGACGAGGTATTGTGAGATATTTATCCCCTTGAAATTTGTTATTTTATTTTAGGATAGCCATATTTTTGGAAGCGACATGTTGTGTATGAGTCTATACCCCACAATGTTATTATTATTTTTGGTAGACAATTGTACAGGATACCAGAGGTAGCATCTCCTACCACTATTTCTTTAATCTCTACTAAAAAATGCAGTAAGGTCATTTCACAGACTGGGAAGTTCATATTCTTTGTGATCTATTCTCCCAATAAGCAGAAGGTCACCACCACATATGTGACCTATACATAGAGCCTCTCTTTGTAGAAGAAGAAAGTGCATAGAATCATAGACGAGTATAGATACCTATTCTCCTCACCCACCAGGGTATCGATGCACTGCTAGTTCAAGCATCCAATTGATCTAACCCCCAGTGCACCTCTACCTAATGGACCAATATATCGTCACTCATTGATGGAAAATGAAAAAATCAAGCGTTAGATCCAAGGGATTCTTCAAAAGGGGAACATTAGACCCAACTTATCCCCTTACAAAAGTCCAATTGTACTGGTGCATAAGAAAGAAGGGACCTGACGGCTCTGCATTGATTACAAAGAATTAAACAAAATCATAGTCAAGAACCAGTACCTAATTCCCCAAATTGATGACCTTCTTGACCAAATTAAGGGGGGAAATTTCTTCAACAATATTTACCTAAATTTTGGCTACTGCCAGGTTCCCATCGACCTGATTGATGTATGGAAGATAACTTTCAAATCTAAAGAAGGTCTCTTCGAATGGATAGTCATGCCCTTTGGCTTAAAAATGTACCAACAACTTTCATGCTGTTTATGGATGATGTATTGATACTCTTCACCAATGATTTTGTGGTGGTATATCTAGATGACATCCTCATCTTTAGAAAAAATTGGGAGGAGAACATGCAACATATTCAATAGGTTTTGAGCACTCTGCAACAACACAAGTTATATGCCAACTTGGAAAAATTATCCTTTGGAATGAATAAGGTCTAATACTTGGGCTAAATTGTTGATGAGAATGGGGTACATGTGGATCTAGCTAAGATCCAAGTCATCCCTGACTGGTCAGCCTTGACCACACTGACTGAGCTTCAGAGCTTCTTGGGACTTGTCAAATTCTACCGAAGGTTCATGTTGGGATTATCCCATATTACATGGGCCCTCATCCAAGTGACCAAGGGTGGTGGTAGGGAAAATTTAGCATGGGGGATGACACAACAATGAGCATTTGATGATCTAAAGCATCTCTTGTGCTCAGATATGGTACTCTCCTTACCCAATCTGCAAAAACGGTTCGATATTGAGATTTATGCATCTAACTATGATTTAGGCACAATTCTCACTCAACACAGATATCCAGTAGCATACCATAGTGAGACTCTCTCAGATACCGTCCAAAAATATCCCACCTATGACAAGAAAATGAATTCCATTGTACAAGTCTGTTGTCAATGGAAGAATTACATTATAGGAAAGGAAACAATCATCCACACTTATCACAAGCCTCTATAATTCATAAATATATAGGGGAAGTTACATAACGACCACCATCAAAAGTGGTCCACATACCTGCAATAGTTCCATCTCAACATCAAGTATAAGACATGAGGCACAAATCATGTCATTGAGTGCCTCAGTAGCCCTCCCATGGATGCACTTACCACCGTGCTCCATTCTTGTGGGCATGAGGCATATGAGTGGCCCCAACTTTATCAGCGAGATCCTGACTTCTCCACCACCTATCATCTCTTGGGTACATGCGTGAATGTCATTGATTTTCACATTCAAGATGGATTGTTATGCCATCTCAGCCACCTCTGTGTTTGTCCAAGAGAGCATACAAAGATGATTTGGGAGGCTCACTACAGTTGAATGGCAGGACATTTTGGCAGGATAAAACTATGGTCGTTCCACAAAAACATTTTTATTGGCCAAAACTTTGACAAGACATCAACAAGTATATCATATCTTGCACTGCCTATGCCATTTCCAAGCCAACCATTAAGAAGAAAGGATTATGCAATCCTCTTCCTACTCTCAAGAGGCCTTGGGAATCCATATTTATGGATTACATGTCTATCCTTCCATCCACCAAGAAAGGGAATGATTGTGTATTGTGGTGGTTGACCGATTTTTGAAGATGGACATTCTCACAACCTGCAAGAAGAGCATCACAATGAAATATATTTCCAAGATCTTCTCCGAATGAGTGTGGGTCCATTTTGGGATACCACATACCATCATCTATGATTGGGACAACAGGTTCCTCAACATATTTTTGTGAAGTCTCTAGTCACTATTGGACACCAAGCTCACTAAATCCACTTCCTTCCACCCTCAAACCGATGGCCAAACAAAGGTCATTAATCAGTTGATTGTGCACATCCTAGGCATTGTTGAGATCATTTCCCACTTCTGAAACTTCCCTCCCCTTTTCTACTTTCCCAAATTCATTTCTCCCTTTCTTTTCCCTCTTCTATACTTACCCTCTTTTCCCTTTCATTTTTTCCCTTCTACTTTCCCTTTCTCATTCTATACTTAGTCATTTTTTTCAGAACGATGGGTTCCCGAGTTGGCTGACTTATGGATACTCATCTCCATCCATACCCTCACATCATGAGTCTGACCGAACATCGTGATAACCTATACTTATCCAATTTTTCAATTGTGGGTTCTCAGGTTGGCAGAGTTGAACTCTCATACCCCATGTTCCATGATATACATTTTACATCCAAAAGTTCCACAATATACATCTTGATGCTCAGACTCCCCAAACTTCCAAGAATCATTCTTCCTACGATGAATCCATCTAGCCACCATGATACCCTATAGTTAGTCAATTTTGAACCTTATACAGTCACGGGCTCGCGGGTTCCCGGGTTCACAAAAGTCTCAAATCCTATTTCGCTCTCGTCCATTCCTGCCACCCTCACGCTCTTCTCAATGCACATTTAGTATTCTTTGAATTCTAACAACTCATCATGCATGTTTGTAAAGATTGTCATTAATAAGCAAAGGGTTGGAGGAGATCTCCTATTAAAACACATTAAACTGAGATTTATGAAGGATTATATTATCATTCTCAAGCGTTCATTTTAAACATTATTTGGAGTAAAGGAACATTTTCGTCAACTTATGGAAGCAACTCAACAATAGTTATGTGGAGATACATTGAACATTTTCGGGCATGAGGACAAGAGTTTTTAGTGGTTCAGAACATATTCCTACTACTCATCCCCTTCTTCCCAGAAGAAATTAATTTGGACATCTAGAATTGCACGCGTAGGTTGTGTCCCGGAAGTATTTTACTATAAGGAGTTGGTCTCCTGGTGCACCAAGAGATATATTCCAAGCCAACGGATCATTCAATTGCGGGATCATTTCCCTGTCTCTTTGTCACCTCAGGTATTTTGTAATGTGTTGAGACTTCTTGAGCCAACACTTACCTTCAAGTGAGAAGATTGCAGAGAACTCTTAAAGATGCATGAAAATGGATTAGACCTCTTACTTGAATTCCTGTAGAAACCAACGACCATCCCCAAGGACATCATGAGATTGTAGGTTAGCTCATTCAAAAATCCTTTCCAGGAAATTCCTTAGCTTTTCGGGAGGATAATAGGACAAGAAACTACAACCATCATTTCCCGCACAATTCTTTACATTCTATATTTTATGGTCAAGGAACAAGCCATCTTCGATTGGGGCAAGTTGATTTCCATTGAAATATTTTCCCAATTGTCACAATACAAGAAGGAGAAGAAATTATTTATGTCATCTTATTTGGATTTCACGATAGCACATTGTTGTCCGTTCACAATATTATCTGTGTGTAAGAAGGTAAACTGTGAATTCAACTCGGTAACCTTCTGGTATCAAACATTATGGAGGCATAAGGCCTCCCAACATTTTTATGAATTTTTTAATGATTTTGTCTCAGTTTCTAAAGGCTTGTTATTTGGAAAGGACACTCCCCGGATGTATGACCAGGCGAGTAAGTTCTTGGATAGGAAGGGGAAATTGGAACAAATGGAGAATTACAATGTCATAAGGATTTTTGGTTCCAAGGAAAATCCTTCCTTCCTTCCGTGCCACATATTTGACAAAATGTTTGTTACTGAAATAGCAAGGCAATACAACTACTAGTTGCATTTTTTCCATGAAAAGTGAAAAAATCAATTCATACCTCTACCTTGGAATGTTGGGGACTTCATATTTAGAAATATAAATAAGATTGATGAATTTGTAAGCCATTTCCACAACCTGAATCTAATATATGATGAAAGGGTAAAAGGGTTCTTGTTGGATTACTGAGAGGGGGGGTGAATCAGTAATAGAGCAATTTAATCCTTTTTAACCACATAATCCAAGTGAAATATCAATGTAGCATTATTATCCAATAAATGAAGAGTAAATAAGAAATAAAGAAAATGAACAACCATACACATACATAGTACACCATTGTTTTACGTGGAAACCCAAAGCAGGAGAAAACCATAGAATTTTTTGTCTTATATGTCTTGAAGAATTGCATTCATTGGAAGCACCAACTTCCTTTTCTTTCCAGCTGCAACTGGAAGGAGGCTCCAACCCCCTAGTTTCTCAGGC
>JASDQU010306144.1:0-22467 GCA_032191745.1 Picea mariana
CATGTGCTCACACCTATCAAGTGATATCTCTACAAATCCTCTCACAAATCTCTCTTTCATGATTAATCTCCATCCAAGATACTTGAGTAGATCTCCAAATCTTTATCAAATCTTCAAAAGGGTTGAAGAGGGAATTCGAATTTGAGGCTTGATGGTCAAATTTGACTTGGTTGGAATCTTCAAATACACCTGTAAACATCATGAAACTCATCCCACTTCCATATATAAGTGTAAACATGTCATTTTTCCAATATTTAATCATAAATTCACTCAAAAACACTAAAATAGATGCATTGGAAAATAATATGTCTAAAACCCATGTAATCATGAAAATGGTTTAATGTAAGGGTATGAGAAAGCGAAATATGGTTAAAAGTGAAGTGAAAGTGAATTGAAAGTGAAGTGAAAGGTTGGTAAAAAGATGGTACTTTGGCAACCCAACAATAACATGCAACTATTACCTCTCTAATAGAGCATTAACCAAAATACACCAAGAAACAACACTTAAACTTGCAAGAAATACTTACTAGTCAAGTCACTATCATGAGGAAACCCTAATTGCATGAAGAATTCACCATAACAAGACAAAGCATCCATCCAAATCACTCCAAAGGTGCGCATAAGACATCCATAGCGAAAAAGAAGAGATAGAGAGAAACTAGTAGTGATCTCACAAGTGAGTGAGTTGTGATGATGAGTTTTACAAATGAAGCACTATCCTTTATATTTGAGGCTAACCAAGCCCTTTGTCCACAATAATGCTTAAAACAACAATGAATCCATGATACAAGTGGGGTCGACCTCTCAAGTAGCTTCTAACAATAATATCATGCTTAAAACAACAATGAATCCATGATATAAGTGGGGCGGACCCCTCAAATAGCCTCTAACAATAATAAATCATGCTAAAACATCAAAATAAGCCCTCCAAAGCCACACATGTTGGTGACGTCATGCTCCAAGAAGGTGTAAGAGGCCTCCAAAGGCCACGTCTCATCATCAAGGTGCCAAGTGTGGTGGAAAATGACCTCTCCTCGTCAAAGGTCATGTCTCGTCATCAAAACCGCAACTCATCAAAGCAGTGCCCCAATGGCAAACAAACCCTACATTGCACCTACACATGTGATGCAAAGCATTGGGTCACCTGATGATTGACCCCCTTCAGATACATCCTCTCGCACCTCCTGGATCTTGGACGATGGACATATGAGCTTTTGTTTGACAGATATGGTCACGATGGCATGCAGATGGGCAGAAAGCCCACCCCTTGGACAATCCACCCCACACCTTGTTCAACATTTGTTGGAGGATGTTGCACTTGGTTATGCTTGGACACCACTCAAAGAGTGATGTCGATCATTCAACCTTGGATGTTGAACTCTTTTATGATGACATAATGCGCTAGGGTTTGCTTGATGGTGATGGGTTGGCTTGCCATTGGGGCACCATTTGATGACTTGACATGACCATGGATGAGGAGACACACCTTCCACCTTGCTTGCACCTCTTGGATGATGAGACATGGCCTTTGGAGGCTTCACACACCCTCTTGGAGCATGGTGTCACTAAACGTGTGACCTAGGAGGGCATTGTATTGGTGTATTGGCATGATTTTTCATTGTTAGAGGCTATTTGAGGGGTTGGCCCCACGTGTATCATGGATTATTGTTGATTTACATCATTATGTGGACATTGTGCGCTAGGGTTACCTCATATAAATGAGGCTAGTACTCATTTGGATCAAACGCAACTCACTCACTTGTGAGATCACTACTACTTGTCTTCTCTTCTCTTATTTCACTATGGATGTCTTATGTGCACCTTTGGAGTGACTTTGGATGGATGTTTTCTCTTGTTGATGATGGATTCTTCGTGAACTAGGGTTTCTTCATGCTATGCGCCTTGACTAGTAAGTTTTTTCTTATGTGCACGTGATGTTTCTTGCTAATTTTTGGTAAATGCTCTATTAGAGAGGTAATAGTTGCATGTTTTCGTTATCTTCCTTAAATGATCTTGAAACCCTAAGGAAGGATTAAGAAAGGTTATCCCCTTCCCTTGTTGTATTCACCTTGACTTTGTTGAACCATTCAAGATTTTCCTTAAGGGTTAGGAGAGGCTATCCCCTTGATGTTTGTCTTGGCTAGGGTTTAGTTCTAGGGTTTAGGAGTGGCTATCCCCCTAGGGTTTAAGACCTAGTTTCCATTCATTCTCTTAGCTAGACGCATTAGAAGAAGTGGGACGACACCTAGGGTTTATGATAAACTCTAGTAGCTTTTCCTTTGAGGTTTGACCTAGGTTTATGAAAGGATAACCCTAGTATTTAAACCTTCACCTTTTCTCTTGCACTTAGCCTCCTTTGAGTGTTTTACATTGATTCCATTTGCCCTAAGAAGGAAAACGGCATTGGTCTTCTTGATTGCAAGCGATGATTAAAACCCTAGTATTTGCTAAAAGCACTCCCCTTCTCTCAAGCTACTTGACAACCAAATTACTAACCTCATCCTAACTCAACGCTTGGCAAACATAGTATATTTTTTGCTGCTGTTATAACAGGTTTGCTACAACCATTAGGGCTTTACTAATTGCTGATAACTTACTTAATATTGGGGAAAATCAGCTCAGAAATATTGTTTGATGATTGCAAATTGATCTACTTGTTAAGGACTTAATTGTGAGATATAATTGCTAATTTTTCTGGGCTGATTTGTTGTTGTTGTTGCAAATTACACTTTGCTGATATACACTTGTTCACTGCTGCAATTTTACAACAGCAACTAGTTTCACTTGATAGCTAGCATCTAGAGGTGATTGGTAGCTGATTTAACTTGGTAATTGATTATTAAATTCATTGGAATGCTTATTGTTTCGCATAGGTTATCCAATTAACTTGTACAACTTATTCAACCCTTTCCACTTTCCTAGACCTAACCTATCTCATTGAGTGACCAAGATAGGGGGCCATAGACTTGCCTCTAGCTTGCTATAGGATCCCTTGAGGTCACTAGGGAATCCTCCCTTGTGTTGGATCTCTTCCTTCACTAAAATGAGGAAAGTACTTGCCTAGGTGACAGTGACAAGTACTTCTAGTTGTTGCACAAGATTGGCATCTTGTGAAGGGCTTTGCACAAGTACAAATCCTATGATAACATAAACAATTGCAAAAAACCTACACAACATTGGCAAGTCCCTCAATCATCTCTTTTGATGTGTATATGTTGATTTTTCTTCAACTACTAGTCGTTTATGCATTTTTTTGAGAAAATACCACATATATTATATAAAAAACAAATATGTACAAATAGAGAAGCAATTACCTTATTGCAGCCACTCTGCATGTTAGAGTTGTGAAGAAAAGGCCACGCTGTTGAGGGGTTTACAAGTTTTTTGTATATCTTTACTTTGTTAATAGATATCATTTAACTTTCTTCAACAACTATTCTACCTGATGTTGGTCAATATGTGTATTTCAAGTCATGAAATCCTTCAAATCTCAACAATTTATTCTCAAACTTGTATATTATTTTACTTCCTTTTATTCCAAACAGGTGGTTCAGCAACATGACTCTGTGACAGTCTATCAAGTGGAGTCAGTTGAATGACCAAGTCAAATAACATTTATGAACTATCTTGTTTATCACTAAAATCTTATAAAGTCTTGAACAAACTAGGTATATAGTTTCTCAACATTCATTCAAAAGGAAATGGAAGTCAGAAATCCTATAGTGAAGGCAAGCTAACAAAAAGGACTTATAAAATAACAGTTTTATGTTGATGCAAGATGACCAATGAAAAGTGACATTTTTTCTATATGTATGTGTAGCATTTGGTATAATATGGATTTAAATTTTGATTGGAGGGTAGGATTGGAGGTATTGAATTGGTAAATATTGAAACATGGATATATTATAGAACACCATCTATGTCAAAAAAAACCTTAGAGACATAACTTCAATTATTTTCTTGCACACTTTAACTGACCACCACCGTCACCTTTTGCAGCACTACTATTCAATAAGAACACACCAAAACATAGCATGTACATATCCATTCATCCTCGTGGATCTAGGGTTAGATTGCAACTGCTTTGTGTTTGTATTCATGACATGGCTTAAATACTTCCAATGTAAGCCTTGAGAACCACAAAGTGCTCATGACATAGCTAAGAGGACAAACTTTTCCAATTAATGGACTGCTGACTATACACCTACCTGGAATTCTCTCCTCTCAACCATTCTATACAAATTCCAAGTGGTGCACCATGGTTTTGAGTCATGATGATGAGATACATTTATGTATTTAATGTCATTTTGTATTGGTTGTCTACTTTTGAGTCCTTGATTGCACAACTATCAGGGTTCAGTATTTAGTATCGACTTTGATGTATCATTTTTTATTTGGCATCCACTACATCACATATATCAATGTTTTTTCCATATTTATGTGTTTATTTGATGTTTTTGTTGGTTTCTGTGTTCAAAAAATTGAAAAAATGAATTTATTTTGTATTTTTTAATGCTTTCCGTGGTTTGCCGATTTTTGCCGATGTTGCTGAGAAGTTGTATTCCGGACGCTTGCCAAATTTTTGCTGATGCCGATTTTTTCAACACAAAATCCTAAATTACGATTTACCAACTAACAATCTATCTATTATTCCTAACTGCTAACTATAACAACTCGAGTTGGTTACTAAGTTCCATATTACCTTTATATAATATATCAAAATTACATGTTTCTTTCACAACAGTTCACTAACAGTTAGTTGCAAGCTGTCAATTAGCTCAATACACCTTCTCTTGCCAACAAAATTCTTTGTTCATATCTTTTGCATATAATGTTTTTTCTGCTTTGTGGGTTGCTTACAGTTTTATTGTTCCATCAGGAAAAGGGCTGTAGGAGGAAGGGGACACGTATCTCAAGTGGCAAGAAGAGTATCACGAGAATCTAGAGCAGTTCCAGCACCAGATGGCAATGCAGAATTGGCAGCATCCATACAGGTAGCAAGTGTTCTTGTTTGTCGTATTGAATGACGTGTGGTAGATTTTCAAGATACCTGTACAATGTTGAAATCAACTCATGGCTTTAGCAGATATTTATAAATCTGATTCCTTGGTGCATACTAATGTGTTCAACCTGTAGCAAATTATGATCTGCTTGGCATTTTCATTTGAACTATTTCACAGTTTTCATCAGTTATCACTGGACTTTGCATGTTAGTGTTTGCTCAGGATTGGTATTATCTTCCTGAAGGTTTGGTGTGGAAGGTTTGAATGAGATTTCTGATCAGTTTTTGATTGCCTTGTCTGCAGAAATGGCGTTTGGATTCTCAAGCAGACTCCAAGAGCAAGAGTGAGATGTTTAACCGTCAACAGGATGATGGTGCTCTTGGTTTTCCTATTGATCCTCCAAGAGCAATGAATGCTTCTGGTGAAACAAGTGGCACTCATCAAACACATATCCCACAAAATAAAAAATTTCATTTTGGCACAATTTCAATTTCAAGTGAGGGTGGCTTGGCAGAGGGAAAGCATCCAGATGATGACGTTCGAATGGATGCTGTCTGGGCTTCAACCGGTACCTCAAAGTCATCAACTAAACTAGATCTGAAAATGCAAAGAGCAATTGTACAACCTACAGCAGATTTATTAAATTACTGCAGTTCAATGGCAACAAGAAATACGAATGGCACTGACATCCACAAAGATGGGAGCGATTTGCACCAGTGCAATCATGTTGCTGAAATAGATGGGGTACAAAAAGAAAACCATCAGCTCTCAGAACTTCCTTAGCATTCAACCGAACAAGATTTGGCTCATTTGCAGAAAATAGATTAAGTTAACATTTTGAATAATTTTTATTTGCAGGATCTCTCCACAAGTGATCAAAGAAGGGTTGAAAGGCTACACAATATGGAACCATTCATAGTAAGAATGTTCTCCTTAATTGATAACTTACAAGTTGTGCACTGTTTGATGAATGCTTATGTATTTGACATTTTAATTCTGTTTTTTAATCTGAGGTATTGGTGTGTGAACTGGCAGGGTTATGGCGCTCAAGAAGACAGAGTTGAGTACTCAGGTCCACTTTTGCCTCAATCGGTGAATATTGATGAAATATTAGAAAAGCATGAACGCCAGATCCAACAGGCCGTTCGCAAAGCACGGCAGGACAGAGGTAAGATACAAAAGAACACCTTGTCCCACACTAGGAAGAAAGTAACTGAATACAAAAACTGGATCTCTAGTGCAAATGGAAACACAGTATATGACATGAGTGACAGAGGAAACCATGGCATTGAGGTAATCAGAGAGAAAACCTCATGCCATGAAAGGCCATAACTAGAAGCAAGAAATTTGATGGCTTTCTCATAAGATTCTCTCTGTTCTTTCATGTGGATAGCTTTTAGGGATGAGATTAATTTACTAATATGGCTGGTCAAGGATAGGCAAACCTTTCTTGCTGCATGACCCTCCAGGTTTCTCAAACTGGTTATCGCATCCCTTCGATGTTTTCCAGCCAGCCATATTTAATATGAGAGATCAGAATCTAATATAGGAAACGTAGTTCCCTAGTTTGAAAGTAAGATCAGGGGCCTTCTAGGACTGTAAGATGTATGTTTCCTAAACATTGGGCTATCTCTGTCACTTGAAAGTGTAGTAGCTACTACTTTCTCTTAAATTGTTACGTATTGAAGCACATGTAGATTACTTAAGGCTGCCTGAAAGTAATAACAATAACCATCATGCAGCAGACTGGATAACTATTTATCAATTTGTATAAAGGGATTATCCTATTGTAGTTTTCATACGATCTGGTGACTATTTGAAAGGCTGCATTAAGCATCGAGAACTTGGGCTGGATTGTTGGTTAGTTTTACTTCCTTCAGCAGAATATTATGCTTTTGATGTTCATCAGGTTTCTGTCCAACAATTATTTTTGATAGAACTGTCTTCACATCCATTATTTGGCTCCTTGTGGTTCTTCAAGTCAAAGAAGCCTGCGATGTCAAGTGCTTTTATGGATTGACAGTGGTTCAATAAATAGTGGAAATCCCATCTCTTCCAGTAATTATGTAAAGTTTTGAGGAATGTATCCACGTCAATTTGATGAATAGAATAAATCACAAGAAAAAGACTGCTATAGGTAGAAAAGAACAAATTTTCTTTGAGAACAATCCAAAGATCTATGTTCTAGCAACTCTTTAGGCAGGGCTGCAGGGATGTTGGACATACTTGAGGAATGAAAACAATGGCATGGAAGAATATTAGTTGTGAAAAAGTGCTATGCAGATTCAATTTGATAAGTACTTCAGTTGGTGCTGGCTATACTATGCATGCCTTCCTGCCTAGAATTTCATGTTCTGCAGTTTGTTTGGAATGACAATGTTTTGTGGGAGATTTCTAATGCATATTATTGTGAAAGGGAATATAATGTATTATGTGGTTTATGGGTTTGGTTAAATGTATCAGCTACAGTTCCCTTGTGGAGTGCAGCACAATATTCTGTGTTTACTGAACTAGCAGCTGTCACAATATAATTTTGAGAAGTGTGTTTGCTCTCTTGCATATACAGACTTCAGACTAAAATGAAAAACCTCAAAGCAAGTTGCTCTAGCAGTGTTTATAAGATCAAAAATGATCTTTGGCTGTGATCTAGTTTCATAGAATGCAATTCCATAAGCTGTTTGACAAAAATTTACAGGCAATAAAACCAATAGCACTGTTTGCACAAAAATAATTTCTTGCTAAGTGAACTGGAGTAAACACATTCTGTTGTCCTCACCGAGACACAAAATTGATGTTCTAGCAGTTGTTGAGATTTGTTTTGTTGGCCATAGCCAAGGTTGGATTAGTTCAATGTTTTCTTTAAGTTGTTTTATCACTCATTCATGAATTTCTAGCAATATCAAGCAACAGGATTCGTCCAGCTATTTTTATATGTTTTTTGTTTTTTTTGGTGTTGGAGTGGGGGGGCGCGGAGGGGTGGTAGATGTGTTGACCCTTTTCCTTGGTCTCTTCACTCTGGTATTATTCTCTTATCTTACTTCATTTTCTTCTACTTGTCTCACCTACCTTCTAGTTTTGTAAGCCTCACCCATGAAGAACATATCTCTCATGCAAGGGCATTCTTCTTTTCTATAATCTACTCATAAAT
This sequence comes from Picea mariana, assembly GCA_032191745.1. Lineage (NCBI taxonomy): Eukaryota > Viridiplantae > Streptophyta > Pinopsida > Pinales > Pinaceae > Picea > Picea mariana. Next base: position 8,152 of record JASDQU010306144.1, read on the forward strand.
TTAGAGTAACGTTGAATATTAATAGTGTTTTTTGAGGTTTACCTTTGAAGTAGTCATACTATATTTGTGAGATCTTTTGCCTGCAATTGTTTTCCTAGATCTGAATCGCTTCCTGTTTCGGTTTATTCTCATTTGATTGTAAAAAATAAAGGCCAGGGCGGGGGAGGGGGGGGATCTTTTTAAGATCCTTCATCTTCTATTTCCATAATAAAATCATAGTTTTGAGGCATGTATAACAATCTAGTCCTGGCACGGCATATCCTAGAGCATTATCTAATTATCGTGCCTATTGTAAATTATATTTTCAATTGTTAAAACATAGGCAAAACTAGATCTAGTGTTGGTTACAACAATGTTATAAGAGTCAGCCAAGTCAGATCATCTCAATTGTTTATTGAATTATACTGTTTGTTTTGGAAAACTGGTCTGACTTGGTCGCTAGCTTGGTGAGAAGCAGAGTTAGCATCTGATTCAGTCAAGTCAACACAAAAATAATGACTTGGTTAAGTCAGTTATGACTTAGCCAAATCCATGTTAGTTGACATGTCAGCCTCTCCATGGGGCTCAAGCTTAGAAAAACAAAAAGGAAAGAAAAAACAATAAAAATACAAACCCTAATGACTCTATACCTTAATTTTGCCTTAATAAAGACCCCCCTCACCCTTATTTCCTCATTCAACTTCCCATTTGGATTGTTTGGAGCATTTGGAGCTGAAGGATACATCGCCCGACAGATTGTTGTTGTAGTTGATTTGGCATTGAGTTGGCATTGATTTCAGAGGGGAATCGATCTGCATATGCTCTCTACCCATTTGCTAGGAGATTGAAGAGGATTTTGTGCATGAATTTTATGCCCGTTCAACTTGAAGTTGGAGTCAAGTTCTTGCATTTCAAAACTTGAGTTTGCCTCTTGTATGTGTAGATTGATTTTTAAAATTAAAACAATCATATTTGTATTTGCAGATTTTTTTTAAATTTTTGAAGATAAAATCCAATGGCTCTGAGGAAGGAGAAGGACCCTTCATGGAACCATTGCAAGTTTGTGTGTGTCCACAATGAAAGTCACATGCAACTATTGTGGGAAGTTAGTAAATTCGGAGATACATCTACTGAAATGTCAATTAGGGCATATTTCTAGGAATGTTATATGTTGCCTAAATGTAACTGATTTAAAATATCAAATGGCTGCAACTGTTGAAGCCATTTAGCTAGAGAAAGCTAAGTAGAAAGAACTTACGGAGGGGATAGGAAGAACTATTGAGATCCCTAGACAATTTAGTGGAAACCCAAGTTTTAAAGCCTCCTCCAATCACCCTAGTGGACCTCTAGACCACTTCAGATTCATGTCTCCAAGACAAATGAATTGGGATGCTCCACTTAATACAAGAGAAAAATGTTGGATAATTTTTTTTCTGCCTGAACCACACTTGGTTCTTAGCCCACCATAGACAATCAATAGGAAAGGGACCAAGGATAGATGCTTGCCAATATATTTCAAGATTTTGATATGATCTAGATATAACCTTCAATGTTGCATGCTCCCCCTATTATCTACATAGGATGGATCTTATAGTTGCATGTGGTCCAAGGTTCAAACCCCTTAGTTATCGTGATTTAAGGGGGTGGATTTTACAAGTGGAGGTCAAATATTTGCATGAAACGTTGACCTCAAAGCTTCATAGTTCCTATTTTTAAAAGTGGTGAAAAAAATAGCCCCTCAAAATATATGACAATTATGATTAGCCCTCTTTTGGCCAAGTTGTACATAATTATCTTGGAGAAGATTGGTTTTTGGTTATAATGTCACAGGAAGAGGGCTAATGGCCAAGCTGGTTTTTGAAGCTATCACTCAAACATAGAGCATCTAATTACTATTAGGATTATTGTATAGGAGTGTAGAGGTAGTAAAATAAATCTCCTTTGTTGCTTCTTTGAATTTAGGAAAGATTTTGACATGATGCCTAGAAATAACCTATGGAAGAGATTGGCAAATCCATAGGTTCCTTTTGGGATAAACGCCGATGCGATAAGGTTGTATGAGAAAGTAATTGCTAAGTTCAAGAATAACTAGTGTTGGCCAAAATAAATAAATTATAATATATGGGCTAAGAAAGGATGTCCTATGTGGATTATTTTAAAGGAAGGTGGTGTTCTCAATCCCTTGGTGGGTGATGACTAGGTTTTTCCCTACTTGCTAGCCGTGGCCATAGTGTATGGCCCCTTTGGATCCGTTGATGTTGTATTTTCTCTCTTTTGTCGTGTTGGATCCCTGTGCATTATGGGCCCAGTCCTCAAGCTTGTTGACGACCTCTTCTACTCTTAGCTCCATCAACGTCCTCAACTTCTGGATCACCCCAAGCTACTCCACCTTAAAGGATCAGGGATTCCTAGTCTCTCCTTCAAGGATGTTGTCATACATGGAGACCTTGGTGGATTCCCGTCAAGAATCCATATGGTCCATGAGGCCCTGACTTTGCCATAGATGTTGCAAAGGATGTGGTTGAGCATTCAACATTCTATCAAGGAAATGGATTGATTTGTAGATTCAATGGCCTTTGGCCAAATCTTGTTGATCTTCACTAATGGATCTACTGCTTGGAAGCTGGGAATCAAGGAAGAAGCTTATATCCACCCTTGTGCCAAGACATTCTTCCTAGTTGAATTTGACGAAGCTAAGGATAGAGATCAAATATTGAACTATGGTCTGTAGTTTTGGGTCAAATCCGCTCTTTAATTGAAACCTAGATTCCAACCTTTGACCCCTCTTCAGACTCTCTCTCCATGACGCTTGTCTAGGTAAGACTTCCTAACCTCCCTTTATATTTTGGGGATATGATTTGTTAAGTGATATTGGAAACGCTTTAGGAAATTTTTATTTTAGAGGCAAGGAGACGAAATACTAATGTGTCACCACATATGTGTCAATATGCATAGACATGGACTTCAGTAAGGAATTTCCTCTAGAAATCAATCTTGTTTCTAAAGAATACACCTAGACCTAAAAGTTGGACTATGAATAAGCCACTTTTAGATGCAAACATGCTTTAAAACATGGTGAAAACAGGGCACTTTGTTTCCCAATGCATACAAATATTAAAGGCAGGGCAATTGAAGAAATCTCATTGCAAACCCACCTAGTTGGATGGAGCTATGGAGGTGCATCCTCTAATCAACAAGGACATTCTGACGTCTTTCCCAACCTCCCTCTTTGAAGCCATCCCAGTTGATGCTTTCTCCATCTATGGCACCTCAAGAAGATGGGAAGTGTCATCCCCCACCTCAACAATCTCCACATTCAAGAAACAATATAGACTTGCCACTCTAGGACAAATTAGAGCCTCCACTGATCACTCCTACTCATTAATGAGTCGGGTTGATCATGTTGAGGAAGAAGAAATAATCAAGGAGAGCCTAAAAACATCTCAAATCCCTTTGGACAAAGACAAAAGTGAATAAGATCAAGAAAAGGAAAGCAACAAGAACCAATCACAACAGTTCGGAATTTAAGGAATGGACTAACATGGTCTAGAAGAAAAAGCACATTCTGACAATGCAACCAATTATTATAAGGAAATCTACATAGAAATCTATTCTAGATATGTATTGTTTTTGTGTTTTAGTATGTTCCTAGTTTATCTACATTCATCCATGTAATGCAAGCTATGCGCGTGTTTATGGGAAGAAAAGGAAAACTAGTGTATGGTAGTTTGCTATCCTTTAAGGAGTTGGGAAATTGCTCAACCTATGGATCTTCCCTTTCTTTTGTATCCTTCCATTGTATGGTTTGGCCACAACCTTTTACTATCAAACTTTTCACTATTGTTGTGCAAGAAAAAAGAAGTAGAAAGGATGTCCTCGATCCCCTACCCTTGTTGACATTTATATTGACGAATTAGAGGTATGTTTAGAGAAAGCATGTTGTATTGATAGTATTTTGGCTACAATAATGATCATTCTTCTTCTTTACACATATGATATTATTCTTTTAGCAAAGAGCCCATCCCATTTTGACAAGCAACTTAGAATCCTCAAATGCTTTTGTTCTAGCTCGAGGGTGTTAATAAATATCATAAGAAAAAGGTTATGATTATCAAATCTAGGCAAATCACCTACTCTAATTTTGTGTATGACAATAACATATTGGAGAAGTTCTTTTGTATAAATATCTTGGAGTTGACCTTCATCACAAGATCAAATGGAATTATGGTGTGGAAATGAGTATTAATGTTGGTTGAAAAGGCTATTTTGGTCTTGAGAACAACTGTAAAAGGGTAAATTTTGTATTCTAGGATTGAAAGTCCTCTTTGATATGCTTGGTATTCAAGTGATCTTATATGGATGGGAAGTTTGGGTTGTGGCATTTCTAGATAAATTTGGAGAAAAATCGAGCAAATCCATAAGTTTTTTATAATTAATAATCTTAAAATTAAAAATAATATGCCTTATAAGATTACTTGTTATTCAAGTGATCTTATATGGCTGTGAAGTTTGGGGTTGTAGCATTTCTAGAGAAACTAGGAGAAAAATCGAGCAAATCCAAAAGCTTTTTATAATTAATAATTTTAAAATTAAAATCAATATGCCTTATCCAATCCTTCTCTGGGACGTTAGGATTCCACCCACTCAGAGTAAGGCTATGATGAGGTACTTAATTTACAAACATAAATTAATCAACATGAAGATTGAGAGGCTTCCAAATGTTGCTTCAAATACAAGTAACGTTCACCCAAGAATTGAGTGAGGGTGGACCGAAGATGTGGATTCTTGGCTTAACCATTGTAGGGTAAATGGGGTTGTCTCTCTTCAAAATATCAACATCATTAAAAGTATCATCACAATTAAAGTTAAAGAGAAATTGTAGTGTAATGAAGAAATTAAGAATAAGAGAAATTTAATGCACACGGGCGGCAGGTGCGGGGGGAGTTGTCTTTGACTCCGAAGAAAACAAGGTCTTGGAATTTGCTTGGGGACTAGGAAATGCCACTAATAACCATGCAGAGGTCCTCGCAACCTACATGGGACTTCGTCTCATTCTAGAGAATAGATCTACAAGACTCGCGGTTATTGGCGACTCTAATTTGATTATAAGGGGACTCTGCAAATCTCTCAAGACGGTGCACCCCAATATCTCCTGAACTCTTCTTCGAATCAAAGATATGGAAAACAAATTTGAAAAAAAATCCTATTATCATGTGCTACGAACTCAAAACACTGTTGTTGATTCTCTCGCTAAAGAAGAAAAAGCGTTTGCATTTGGGCAGTTAAAACTCAATTCCTCTTTTAGCCATGTTCCCATCCCCTAAGCATTTTGCACCTTTCAGGTCACCTCTTCTGAACGTTTTGTCGTGCACGCTCTCCCTCCCTGACCATCCTCAACACATCAACACATGCCCCCTCCTACCTCCGCATGTATTCACTTCTCACGAACAACGCCCGCCATCTCACACGTCCCTCTGCATGCTTCGTCTAAACACTATGATCTCTCCTTCGCTTCTTCATCTGAACACTTCGACCTTTCCCTTGCGTCATCTCTGGTACTTGGTACTGTGAACTCTTTCCTGCACCCCTCCTCGCACGATCTGGAGATTTCGATGGTACACTGCCCTAACCTCACCTCTCGTCAACCACTCGCGCGCCTTGCACTTCATTTTCAACATGAGTTCGGCTTTCAATCTTCACGACCTTATGCCTTAAGCTTTCCCCGTTTCTGTGAAAGGAGAGTGTTTGAATTTCAAAGGTGGCGGCTCTGTTGGTTGGCGCTTCTGGTTCGCAGTATGTTCCCACCCTAGCGTAATTATGTGGCGACACAACAGGGGAAATTTCCATTGTTCAGAGTGTTCCATAGGTAGGCTCCGGGATCAAATGTAGACACAACATGAGGAAATTGCCTCTCTTAAGTTGCAGACCGAGCAACAATCGCAATAGCTACAGGCACAGGAACAATGACACAATGCAGAAATGGATCTTGTAATGAGAGTGGTAAACATAAACTCTTCCCTCATCCGCTATATCCGTCGATCTCAACATTAGCATCAACACGGCATTCAGAAGTGAATTCGACCCTCTTCTTCTGCAGAGTCTAGGGCCTCAAATGAGGCATTTCTCCCATTCCAGCGCCCAATTGTGCCTCAAGCTCCAACAGAGGGACAAGCAACACCTCTAGACCCAAATGCAGACTAGGAAACGAAGGTTCAACATCAGAACCAGGTGGATACAAGTCTACATTTAAATTAGTTAGTATGGTTAGCAAAGTTTTGTACCTACTCTGGCCTTTCGTTGCCATATTCTTGTGGCATTTTTGTATAATCAGTAATAGCTTAGAACATAACTTACAGGCATGAATAAGGCTAGAAACATCAAGCTTTTTTTATACATTCTCTATATATTGTTGTATTTTTGGCCTTTTTTGGAGAATTTCAGGCCCTTTCTAATTTAAAAATATATGTTTCTCTTAAAAAAAGAGAGAAATTTAATGCACAACAAGGAGATCATAAACCCCAGGTTAGAAGATCAAAATTATCTTTTTGTTGTTAGAAGCTTGAAGAAGAAAATTAAAGATGCTAAAATAAGAACAAACTCTCATAAACTTCACACTGGAGCTAGGTGTTGGATTAGACCCAAAATACCCTAGGAGCAAAGAATATGTCAATTTTATGATACCAAGAAGGCAGTGGATGGAAAACATTCTCTTGGATTTCTCTACCTACATATATATTAGGTCTCATTTTCAATTCATTTGTAACAATATGGATCTTCATAACATATTAAATCATGAAAATAAAAAAGAGCTTAGAAAGCTCATTTTCGATCTTTTTAAACATAAAACAATATTTTGAAATAAATTAATTAATTTCCATGTTTATTTTCATGATGTCCGACAGGCCAAATTTGGTCTTCACTGGAGAGTGATCATAATCATAATATAAAAGATTTCACTCTGTTAAAAGAATTAACAAAATTTAAAATAAAAATAAAATAAAATAAAACATATTGAAAAGAAAGAGTGAAAATAAAGAAATAATTTGATAAAAAAAACTAAAAATACTAGAAAAACTAAAAAAACAAAGGAAATTGAAAAAACTTTAAAACAAACAAAAAATCAAAGAAAAAGAAAAAAAAAATTGAATTAAATAAATAAATTTAAAAACAAAGCAGAAAAAGGAAAACATGTTCAACTATGGGATTAACCATCAATGTGGGGGCAATTGTATATATGCTTGCAAGGTTATCCTCACTAGTGGCAAAGTCCACAGACCCTTTCCCCATCTTTCCCTACCCTTCCTCTCCTGCTTTCCCTCCCTTCCCCTTGCCACTGGCAACAATGTCCTCCCCTTTCCCTCCCTATAACCTCAATTTGTAGATCAAGAAGAGATTTCGATCTATAGATTGAGGGCGAGGTGAGGGTGTTGCGATTGTTGAAAGGAGGAGGGATGGGGCAAGTTGGAGGTTAGGGATGAGGGAGGGGGGATGGCTTAGCCATCAACATGTGCTTGGCTATCACCATGTGGGCTAGAATACCCCATGTGGGGAGGGCGAAAGGATAAGGTTGGGGAGTGGTGGGGGAGCGATCCTCTTGTGGGGGCTTCGTCATCATCGTGTGCACTGCAATATATAAGGTAAAACCTTGCTAACAACCAACCATTTATAGGGCTATATTGTGTTGGTTGCATCCCACACGAGAATGACCAAGCCCTCGCCAACCTTAATATGTTTGTTTGTTTGTTTGTTTGTTTTCATTTTCACCTTTTTTTCAATGTATATTTTCCTTTGAATATTTTTATATGGGTAAGTATTATCAAATTTTTATTTAGTTTCTTTATATTATTATTATTTATTTTCTTACATTTATAAAGACATTTTATTTTTTTATATGTTTGTAATGTTTTTATAAAATAATTAAAATCAAAGTATCTATATCTTTTTTAAGTGTCCTTTCCAACAAAAACTTAGATGAAGAAGGCTATCAAATGCTTAAATTAATGGATTTTGTAACTTGAAAATAATGAGAAATATGGGTGTTTTTTTTCTATATTTTTATTTGAAGTTAAATTTTGTGCAACCCTATTATGTGTGTGTATTTTTCTATTTCACAAAATTTTATAAGAAATTTAAAATGTCATTTTTGGGTTGTGTGCATTTTCTTTTACATTTATATTTTTCCAACTGCTAATTTCTAGGTGTCAAAAAGTTTGATAGCAAAATAATAGATCCATTTCACAAAATAGGCTAAAAATAGAAATGTTGAAGCATTATTAGTATGACATTTAGTATTTTTCATGCAATTTTCATGTGGAATTGAGAGATTCTTTGAAAAATCCCTCAAGGTTGTTACTCATGTAAAGTTGTCATCTATTGTGCAACAATGTTGTAAATGAGACCACATGCATTTACAGATTAATGGATCTACTTAGGTACACATATCAATGAAGAGGCAAAGGTCAGTTAGACAATTATACTATAAAACACTCTAATATATATATATATATATATATGTGTGTCTCATGAAGCTCTCCCCCTGTCACAATTGGCAAGTTCAAATTAAGCCTATCTATCGATTGCAGTTTCAAATTCCCCATATCTGGGGTCTCTTATGTGATTGCTTTGTGTTATTCTATGTTTCTCAAACTAATGTGGATATTCTAATAACACATTAAAATGGTATCAAAGTAAGTGGTTATTGGGTTTGTGATTAGAGAAAAACATTCAAAATTATTACACATCAACACTATGATGAAATACAATGACATCATCTCCAACATCTTGCTCTACATTAAATTTTATATAAATGTTGTAGCTCTCATGAGTCTTAGTATGTAAGAGAAATTTAATGCATAGCAAGATCATAAACCCCAAGTTAGAAGATCAAAATTATCTTTCTATTGTAGGAACCTTAAAGAAGAAAATTAAAATTGTTAAAATAAGAACAAACTCTCATGAACTTCACACTGGAACTAGGTGTTGGATTACACCCAAAACACCTTGGGAGCAAAGATTATGTCAATTTTACAATACCAAGAAGGAAGATGATGGAAAACATTTTCTTTTGGATTTCTCTAGCTACACATATATTAGGTCTCATTTTCAAGCCATTTGTAACACTATGGATCTTCATAACATATTAAATCATGAAAATAAAAGAGAGCTTAGAAAGCTCATTTTTTTTATCTTTTTGAACATCGAACAATATTTTGAAACAAATTAATTAATTTTCATGATGTTTGATAGACCAAAGTTGGTCTTAAGAGAGTGAGCATAATTATAATATAAAAGATTTCATTGTGTTAAAAGAATTATTGAAATTTAATAATAATAAAAAAAAACATNAAAAAAATTTAAAACAAACAAAAAATCAAAGAAAAAAAAATATAAGTTGAAATAACTTAAAAACAAAGCAAAAAAAGGAAAACATGTTCAATTATGAGATTAACCATTAATGTGGGGGCAAGTTTATATGCTCATAGGGTTATCCTCAATAGCGACGAAGTCCATCGATCCTTCCCCCATCCCTCCATGCCCTTCCTCTCCCCCTTTTCCTCCCTTCCCCTTGCCACTAGCAACAATGCCCTCCCCTTGCCCTCCCCATACCCTCGATTTGCAGATCAAGAGGAGATTTTGATCTATAGATTGAGGGTGAGGGGAGGGTGTTGCAATTGTTGAAAGGATGAGGGATGGGGCAAGTTGGAGGTTGGGTATGAGGGAGGGAGGATGGCTCAGCCATCAATAGGTGCTTGGATATCGCCATGTGGGATAGAATACCCCATATGGGGAGGGGGAAATGATAAGGTTGGGGAGCAGTGGGGGGAATGGGAGGGGGGAATCCTCTCGTGGGGGCTTCGGCATCATTGTGTGCACTGCAATAGATAGGGTAAAACCTTGTTAGCAGCCAACCATTGATAGGGATATATTGTGTTGGTTGCATCCCACACGATAATGGCGAAGCCCTTGTCAACCTTAATGCGTTTATTTTTTTATTTGTGTTTCTTTCATTTTCATCTTTTTTTTTCAATGTATGTTTTCCTCTAATTATTTTTATATTTGTAAGTATTATCAAATTTTTATTTAATTTTTTATATTATTATTATTATTATTATTTATTTTGTTATATTTACAAGGACATTTCATTTTTTTATATGTTTGTAATGTTTTTATAAAATAATTAAAATCAAACTATCTTTTTTTTTATAAGTGTATTTTCCAACAAAAACTTAGATGAAGAAGGCTAAAATGCTTAAATTAGTGGATTTTGTAACTTGAAAATAATGAGAAATATGTGTGTCTTGGTGCATGTAGTTGAATGTTTTTTTCTATTTTTTATTTCAGTTAAATTTTGTGCAACCCTATTATGTGTGTATCTGTGTGTGTAATTTTTTATTCCATAAAATTTTATAAGAAATTATTTTACATTTATATTTTGCCCAATTGCTAATTTCTAGGTGTCAAAAAGTTTAATAGCGAAATAATAGGTTCATTTCACAAAATAGACTAAAAATGGAAATGTTGAAGCATTGTGTGTATGACATTTAGTATTTTTCATGCAATTTTCATGTGGAATTGAGAGATTCTTTGAAAATTCCCTCAAGGTTGTTACTCATGTAAAGTTGTCATCTATTGAGCAACAATGTTGTAAATGGGACCACATGCGTCTACGGATTAATGGATCTACCTAGGTACACATATAAATGAAGAGGCAAAGGTCGGTTAGACAATTATACTATAAAACACTCTAATATAAATAGATGTCTCATGAAGCTCTCCACGTGTCACAATTGGCAAGTTCAAATTAAGCCTATCTCCCAATTGTGGTTTCAAATTCCCCATATTTGGGGTCCCTTATCTGATTTCTTTTTGTATTATTCTAAGTTTATCAAACTAATGTGGATATTCTAATAACACCTTAAAATGTTATCAAAGTGAGTGGTCATTGGGTTTGTGATTAGAGAATAACATTCAAAATTATTACACATCAACACTATGATGAAATGCAGTGATATAATCACCAACATCTTGCTCTACATAAAATTTTATATAAATGTTGTAGCTCTCATGAGTCTTAGTACATAATTATGTAAGTATGGAGATTGACATTTTGGAAGACCATTACATAAATCTAGTTGTACAATTTTGACCTTTATCTTATTGTTGTGCTTAGAGTTAAGATTTCTTCATAAAAATACTCGTGTTCTTTTGCACTGTCATCTATACCATTTTCAGATGGTGGTGTGAGAGGTCATCTAAGTCAAATACATTTTTCATCACATGTGGAAGGTTTTAAATTGTAGAGAACTAGTGCCACTTTATAGGGCATTTAAATCACGATGGTGTCATATATATTTCATTTTTGTATTCCAAACTTTCGAGTGTTGACATAAGCAGTATCCAACTTCGTCTTTTATTAAATTATATTCATAAACCAATGTTTAATGACTTTGAGATTCACACGTTAAGATGTGATAAAGAGTTAACTTGTCAATTGTTTTAAAGCCAATAGTGATCACCACCAAATTCACACATATTCTTTAGTTGCCAAGGTTGTGATTTGTAACCAATGGTAGGAAAAAGGCACTCTAAGAGAAAATATTGCAAAAGATGGATATCATAATAATGGTATTCTTACAAATGTGTGTGGCATTTATTCTTCTTTTTGTAAAAAAGTGTCATTAATATGTTGAAACAAAGTACCGACAAGCCAAAATGGACTCACAATATAATTAAATTGCTAAAAATTGTTGCAAACTTTGTGAATTAGTTGAAGAAGGATAAAATCGATTCAAACCAATTGAATTTGTTGAGACTTGATGACACTTAAATACAAAACTTGACTTTAGGATCATTAAATTGCTCAGTTTTGAAAAACAAATCCTCTTAATTCAAACAAACATGTGGCACCAAATCTAACAAACAAAATGGCGTGAGATGTCGTCTCTTTGACTTTTCTTGAAATAATATGAAAATTTGAAGAAGATTTCCAGTTTCTTATATCAAAGTCTCTTTTGTTAACTACAAGATTTTTTGTACTCCATCAACTTGGAAGACAAAGGAGAAATAAAGTAGTCTGTGGTACTAAGAGATAAATGGATTGCACCATGGGATATTGAAATTGAATGCTTAGAAAACTCTAAAGGTTTGAAATTTGGATATATTCAATCTAAACTTGCTAATGTGACTAGTGGAGAGTTTCACAAGGCATCTATGTATATTAGAGACGTGAGTGTTTTACAAGTATGAATGTTGATTGCACTGGTAAGGGGACGACCTATTAGTCCATGGACCTATGTGGTCACATTAACCCTAACACCTTGAAGCTTTAAAATTTTTGTAATTTTGAGTAAGCACGACACATAGGTGTTAAGCCTCATATTATTTCGAGATTCACTTTCCTTTTAGCTAGTACAAAGTGTTGATTTGATGACACAATGAAATCCAAACAAATGTAAGAGATGAATGACATGAATAGGTAATTTGTTAGTTGCATAAGATATTTTGGCTTGGTATGATAATGTTCCATAATAATTGTTGGGATTTTTATTTTATAGATGTTACTATTAGATTTAGTTTTTGTAAAAATGTTTTAATGGAATTATGGTTTGTAGAAGGTTAAAATGTTTCAAAATTACTTAAGGGAGCTTCACCTATTGAACATGTAAGTCATATGTATTTCATTTTTTGTTATTGGGATAATCTTGTTTGTTAATATTGATATATGCATGTCAATAAACAATGASATTACCTAAAATMCATCGGTTGAGAATGTTTACATGYRCGCACACACAAACATTCATTAATTGAACATGAAGATGGAATTGTTATTGGTGTTCTTGTCTTGATAAAAGAGGTTGATCTCTCTATATAAAGATAAAGATAGAAGTTCCTAGTTGGGATTAGATATTTTGATGTTGTGTAATCCAACTTTTAAGTGTCTCTTAGCACAATCAGAATGTCCATAATTTGTGTTTATCTCATGACCAACTTATTGTTATAAGTGCATTGACTACATTAATATTCTTGGTCAATGATGACTTGCAATTAGTTATTTGAGAAGTAATTATTATTATCAGGTAATCAGAAGATGGTGTACTAATCACAATGATAATTATGAAATTCATTTAGAGAACAAAAAATGTTTATTATAAATAATGCTTACAATAAAAATGAAGTTTTGAAAGTAATGTGGAAAATCTCTCATTGTTAAGAGATATGAAAATACTACCATTAGGTAGATAACATACATATGCACATGTATCCATGTAAGAATCTATGTGTCCACTTGAGTACCAATGAGGACAAATATACGGTAGACTTGGTTATAATATTTTGTTTTTGTAATGAACCATACATAGATTAAAACTTGCTAATCAATAAAAACAATTCACATGGATCTAATTTCATATTGATTTTCATTTTTTAAATGTTCAGCATGGTATTAGAGTCAAATGATATGGTTCAAGGTTTCATTTAGAGATAAAATTGTAATGATTTGATTAATATGTTCAACCAAAGTAACTGATTAGAGAGTGTTGACCCACCTAAAAAGGGCACTCATGAAAGTAGATCAACAACATAGAAGGAAATGTATTCCTAAGTTTAATGAAGTTTAAATTAAAAAGTTATTAAATCCCCCAAAACCTTATCTACTAATTATAATAGGCATTGTAGCACCCGTATAGAACAAGTCAAGTATAGATTTTTGCAGCGTAACATTACGCAAAACAGAAGAGATCCATCATCATTCCCCTCCCTCCATTATATAGAGTTTCGAAGTCCCTTACTTTCCCAAAATCCCATTTTATTTAATGTTTAAAAATTTAATTCATATAAATCCTCCCCGTACATGTGTCACCCATCCCCTTCATTCCTCCATAAATTAATTTCATTAATTAATTAATTACCCCTATTTCCCTTACTCACCTAAAGGCACTCCTAGAATCGCTCCTAGGTGTCCCCATATCCCCTTACAAGTTTTAATAACTTTCCCCCTTATTAATTTACTAGTTGAGTTTAAATTAGAAAGTTCTTAAATGCTAGATACATTACTAAGTTAGACTATCTGTTTTTTCCTTGTGTTTCTCCTTTCTTTTTATGTTTCCCGCTTTCTCCTAGTTTCCTAATTATTTTAGATTTCTCTCTTTCCCATTTTTATTTAAACTCAAAAACGCATGTGGAGAAACTTACCCTTTTTCTCTTTTTCTTTTAATGAATAAATTTTTAATTAGCATAATATAGTAAAACAATTATTTCCCCTTTTTAAATTTTATCCCAAAAGTTTTTATAAATCAATTTAATTGCTTACCCCTTCTTGTCACAATCTTAATGAAGATT
>JASDQU010306144.1:31883-51610 GCA_032191745.1 Picea mariana
TTTCCTAGGTTGGGAGACAATTTATTAGGGGAAAAGTTTTAAATCTTCCTTAACACGTTATTCATCCTAAAGCCATCTAGGTTTATCCAATTATTAAATAACAACACGACGGGCCCTTCAAGACGCACTAGGTGTTCCAAAGGTGCCACTCGCCTCTTCCATTTTTCTTGCGCAACATGCCCTTTAGGACGCACCACGTGCTCCAAGGGTGCCACTCGCCTCTTGACTAACTTGGTAAACACCAAAACCCCTAGAGTCAATACTCCGTCAGGTGATCTTGTGGGAGACTAAGGGCCTCTAAGGAATAAGGCCCCTGCCTTATTGCGCGCCCCTTAGAATGATCGTGAGCGACTGTCGCAGTCGGCCCTCATGGCATCGTGGGTCTTCTCGAACTAGGTAATCATTAACCTATAGTTCGAGCCACAACGGGAGTGCTAGTAGGTTTTGGCAGGGTTGTTGTCCACACCTCTCCTTCAACATCTCTTGTAGTCGTGCATGACCCCTCTACTCCACATGTGAGTCTGGTCAGCAAGTTATCGTCAGCCTGCATCATCAATGAATCATGTCAGAAATATATCCATATCATATCATCTAATCAGATGCACTAATATCACATATAAAACAATCAAACCCCAATGGTTCACTCCCCGACTCGATCCGAAGTCCAAGGGGTTCCATCGATGCCTCTGCATCCTTTAGGTCCAAAATCCTGTACACTCAGTAAAATCGATTCAATAGCACATGTCTATGTCAATGCATCCAAATAACATGTCAATAATTTATAACGCCTCATAATCATAAATCAAATATCCAAAAGTATATTGATCCAGATCACTTGCAAGCAAGTGTCCTCAAAGAATAAGTTTGTTCAATGCGCGCAAGAGCAGGATGTTACAAATTTTGAGTAAGCACGACACATCGGTGTTAAGCCTCATTTTATATGGAGATTCACTTTCCTTTTAGCTAGTACAAAGTGTTGATTTGATGACACAACGAAATCCAAACAAATGTGATAGATGAATGACAAGAAAAGATAATTTGTTAGTTGCATAAGATATTTTGGCTTGGTATGATAATGTTACATAATAATTGTTGGGATTTTTATTTTATAGATATTACAATGAGATTTAGTTTTTGTAAAAATGTTTTAATGGAATTATGGTTTGTATAAGGTTAAAATGTTTTAAAATTACTTAAGGGAGCTTCACCTATTGAACATGTAAGTCATATGTATTTCATTTTTTGTTATTGGGATAATCTTGTTTGTTAATATTGATATATGCATGTCAATAAACAATGAGATTACCTAAAATCCATCGGTTGAGAATGTTTACATGTGCGCACACACAAACATTCATTAATTGAACATGAAGATGGAATTGTTATTGGTGTTCTTGTCTTGATAAAAGAGGTTGATCTCTCTATCTAAAGATAAAGATAGAAGTTTCTAGTTAGGATTAGATATTTTGATGTTGTGTAATCCAACTTTTAAGTGTCTCTTAGCACAATGAGAATGTCCATAAATTGTGTTTATCTCTTGACCAACTTATTGTTATATGTGCATTGACTACATTAATATTCTTGGTCAATGACGACTTGTAATTGGTTATTTGAGAAGGAATTATTATTATCAGGTAATCAGAAGATGGTGTACTAATCATAATGATACTTATGAATTTCATTTAGAGAACGAAACATGTTTATTATAAATAATGCTTACAATAAAAATGAAGTTTTGAAAGTAATGTGGAAAATCTCTTATTATTAAGAGATATGAAAATACTACCATTAGGTAGATAACATAAATATGCACATATATCCATGTAAGAATCTATGTGTCCACTTGAGTACCAATGAGGACAAATATACGGTAGACTTGGTTATAATATTTTGTTTTTGTAATGAACCATACATATATTAAAACTTGCTAATGAATAAAAACAATTCACATGGATCTAATTTCATATTGATTTTCATTTTTATAATGTTTAGCATGGTATTAGAGTCAAATGATATGGTTCAAGGTTTCATTTAGAGATAAAATTGTAATGATTTGATTAATATGTTCAACCAAAGTAACTTATTAGAGAGTGTTGACCCACCAAAAAAGGGCACTCATGAAAGTAGACTAACAACATAGATACCTTACTAAGTTAGACTCTCTATTTTTTCTTTGTGTTTCCCCTTTCTTTTTATGTTTCTCGCTTTTCCTAGTTTCCTAGTTATTTTAGATTTCCCTCTTTCCCCTTTTTATTTAAACTCAAAAAGGCATGTGCAGAAACTTACCCTTTTTCTCTTTTTCTTTTAATGAATAAATTTTTAATTAGCATAATATAGTAAAACAATTATTTCCCCTTTTTAAATTTTATCCCAAAAGATTTTTATAAATCAATTTAATTGCTTACCCCCTTCTTGTCACAATATTAATGAAGATTATATATATATATATATATATATATATATATATATATATATATATATATATATATATATNATATTATTACTATTTATTTTTTCATTTTAAATAAATAGATAAAATTTTACCACGAGTATAATTTAGACCTAGACTTTATTTTCCTAGGTTGGGCAACAATTTATTAGGGGAAAATTTTTAAATATTTCTTAACACGTTATTCGTCCTAAAGCCATCAAGGTTTATCCAATTATTAAATAACAACGTGACGTGCCCTTCAGGACGCACTAGGTGCTCCAAAGCTGCCACTCGCCTCTTCCATTTTTCTTGTGCGAAGTGCCCTTCAGGACGCACCACGTGCTCCAAGGGTGTCACTCGCCTCTTGACTGACTTGGTAGACATCAAAAACCCCTGGAGTCAATACTCCGCCAGGTGATCTTGTGGGAGACTAGGGGCCTATAAGGAATAATGCCCCTCCCTTATTGTGCGCCCCTTAGAATCATCATGAGCGACTGTCGCAGTCGACCCTCACGACATCGTCGGTCTTCTCGAACTAGGCAATCGTTAACCTACAGTTCGATCCACAGTGGGAGTGCTAGTAGGCTATGGCAGGGCTATTGTCCACACAACATCTCTGGTAGTTGTGCGTGACCCCTCTACTCCACATGTGAGTCTGGTCGGCAAGCTATCGTCAGACTGCATCTTCAACGAATCATGTCAGAAATATATCCATATCATATCATCTCATCAGATGCACTAATATCACATATAAAACAATCAAACACCAATGGTTCAATCCCCGACTCGATCCGGAGTTCAAGGGGTTCCATCGATGCCTCTGCATCCTCGAGGTCCAAAATCCCGCACACTCAGTAAAATCGAGTCAATAGCACATGTCTATGTCAATGCATCCAAATAACATGTCATCAATTTATAACGCCTCATAATCATAAATCAAATACCCAAAAGTATATTAATTTGGATCACTTGGGAGCAAGTGTCCTCAAACAATAAGTTTGTTTAGTGCGCGTAAGAGCGGGATGTTACAAATTTTGAGTAAGGACGACACATAGGTGTTAAGCCTCATATTATATGGAGATTCACTTTCCTTCTAGCTAGTACAAAGTGTTGATTTGATGACACAATGAAATCCAAACAAATGTGAGAGATGAATGACAAGAAAAGGTAATTTGTTAGTTGCATAAGATATTTTGGCTTGGTATGATAATGTTGCATAATAATTGTTGGGATTTTGATTTTATATATGTTACCATGAGATTTAGTTTTTGTAAAAATGTTTTAATGGAATTATGGTTTGTAGAAGCTTAAAATGTTTTAAAATTACTTAAGGGAGCTTCACCTATTGAACATGTAAGTCATATGTATTTCATGTTTTTTTATTGGGATAATATTGTTTGTTAATATTGATATATGCATGTCAATAAACAATGAGATTACCTAAAATCCATTGACTGAGAATGTTTACATGCGCGCACACACAAACATTCATTAATTGAACATGGAGATGGAATTGTTGTTGGTGTTTTTGTCTTGATAAAAGAGGTTGATCTCTCTATATAAAGATAAAGATAGAAGTTTCTAGATAGGATTAGATATTTTGATGTTGTGTAATCCAACTTTTAAGTGTCTCTTAGCACAATGAGAATGTCCATAATTTGTGTTTATCTCATGACCAACTTATTGTTATATGTGCATTGACTACATTAATATTCTTGGTCAATGATGACTTGCAATTGGTTATTTGAGAAGTAATTATTATTATCAGGTAATCAAAATATGGTGTACTAATCATAATGATAATTATGAAATTCATTTAGAGAACGAAACATGTTTATTATAAATAATCCTTACAATAAAGCTGATGTTTTGAAAGTAATGTGGAAAATCTCTCATTGTTAAGAGATATGAAAATACTACCATTAGGTAGATAACATACATATGCACATGTATCCACTTGAGTACCAACGAGGACAAATATACAGTAGACTTGGTTATAATATTTTGTTTTTGTAATGAACCATACATATATTAAAACTTGCTAATGAATAAAAACAATTCACATGTATCTAATTTCATATTGATTTTCATTTTTATAATGTTTAGCATGGTATTAGAGTCAAATGATATGGTTCAAGGTTAAATTTAGAGATAAAAATGTAATGATTTGATTAATATGTTCAACCAAAGTAACTGATTAGAGAGTGTTGACCCACCTAAAAAGGGCACTCATGAAAGTAGATCAACAACATAAAAGAAAATGTATTCCTAAGTTTAATGAAGTTTAAATTAAAAAGTTTTTAAATCCCCCAAAACCTTATCTATTAATTATAATAGGCATTGTAGCACCTGTATAGAACAAGTCAAGTATATATTTCTGCAGCGTAACGTTACGCAAAACAGAAGAGATCCATCATCATTCTCCTCCCTCCATTATATAGAGTTTCGAAGTCCCTTACTTTCCCAAAATCCCATTTTATTTAATGTTTAAAAATTAAATTCATACAAATCATCCTCGTACATGTGTCACCCATCCCCTTCATTCCTCCATAAATTAATTTCATTAATTAATTAATTACCCCTATTTCCCTTACTCACCTAAAGGCACTCCTAGAATTGCTCCTAGGTGTCCCCATATCCCCTTACAAGTTTTAATGATTTTCTCCCTTATTAATTTACTAGTTGAGTTTAAATTAGAAAGTTCTTAAATGCTAGATACCTTACAAAGTTAGACTTTCTGTTTTTTTCCTTGTGTTTCCCCTTTCTTTTTATGTTTCTCGCTTTTTCCTAGTTTCCTAATTATTTTAGATTTCTCTCTTTCCCCTTTTTATTTAAACTCAAAAAGGCATGTGTAGAAACTTACCCTTTTTCCCTTTTTCTTTTAATGAATAAATTTTTAATTAGCATAATATAGTAAAACAATTATTTCCCCTTTTAAAATTTTATCCCAAAAGATTTTTATAAATCAATTTAATTGCTTACCCCCTTCTTGTCACAATATTAATGAAGATTATCATAATAATAATTATTATTATTATTATTATTATAATATATATATATATATATATAGATAAAATTTTACCACCAGTATAGTTTAGACCTACACTTTATTTTCCTAGGTTGGGCGACAATTTATTAGGGGAAAATTTTTAAATCTTCCTTAACACGTTATTCGTTCTAAAGCCATCTAGGTTTATCCAATTATTAAATAACAACGTGACGTGCCCTTCAGGACGCACTAGGTGCTCCAAGGGTGCCACTTGCCTCTTCCATTTTTCTTGCACGGCGTGCCCTTCAGGATGCACCACATGCTCCAAGGGTGCCACTCACCTCTTGACTGACTTGGTAGACATCAAAAACCCCTGGAGTCAATACTCTGCTAGGTGATCTTGTTTGAGACTAAGGGCCTCTAAGGAATAAGTCCCCTGCCTTATTGCGCGCCCCTTAGAATCATCGTGAGCAACTATCGCAGTCGGCCCTCACGGCATCGTGGGTATTCTTGAACTAGGTAATCGTTAACCTACAGTTTGAGCCACGGTGGGAGTGCTAGTAGGTTGTGGTAGAGCTGTTGTCCACGCCTCTCCCTCAACATCTCTGGTAGTCGTGTGTGACCCCTCTACTCCACATGTGAGTCTGGTCGACAAGCTATCGTCAGCCTGCATCATCAACGAATCATGTCAGAAATATATCCATATCATATCATCTAATCAGATCTACTAATATCACATATAAAACAATCAAACCCTAATGGTTCACTCCCCGACTCAATCTGAAGTCCAAGTGGTTCCATCGACGCCTCTGCATCCTCGAGGTCCAAAATCCTTCACACTCAGTAAAATCGATTCAATAGCACATGTCTATGTCAATGCAGCCAAATAACATGTCATCAATTTATAACGCCTCGTAATCATAAATGAAATACCCAAAAGTATATTAATCCGGATCACTTGTGAGCAAGTGTTCTCAAAGAATAAGTTTGTTCAGTGCGTGCAAGAGTGGGATGTTACAAATTTTGAGTAAGCACGACACATAGGTGTTAAGCCTCATATTATATGGAGATTCACTTTCCTTTTAGCTAGTACAAAGTTTTGATTTGATGACACAATTAAATCCAAACAAATGTGAGAGATGAATGACAAGAAAAGGTAATTTGTTAGTTGTATAAGATATTTTGGCTTGGTATGATAATGCTGCATAATAATAGTTGGGATTTTTATTTTATAGATGTTACGATGAGATTTAGTTTTTGTAAAAATGTTTTAATGGAATTATGGTTTGTATAAGGTTAAAATGTTTTAAAATTACTTAAGAGAGCTTCACCTATTGAACATGTAAGTCATATGTATTTCATTTTTTGTTATTGGGATAATCTTGTTTGTTAATATTTATATATGCATGTCAATAAGCAATGATATTACCTAAAATCCATCGGCTGAGAATGTTTACATGCGCGCACACACAAACATTCATTAATTGAACATGAAGATGAAATTGTTATTGGTGTTCTTGTCTTGATAAAAGAGGTTGATCTCTCTATATAAAGATAAAGATAGAAGTTCCTAGTTAGGATTAGATATTTTGATGTTGTGTAATCCAACTTTTAAGTGTCTCTTAGCACAATGAGAATGTCCATAATTTGTTTTTATCTCATGACCAACTTATTGTTATATGTGCATTGACTACATTAATATTCTTGGTCAATGATGACTTGCAATTGGTTATTTGAGAAGTAATTATTATTATCGAGTAATCAGAAGATGGTGTACTAATCATAATGATAATTATGAAATTCATTTAGAGAACGAAACATGTTTATTATAAATAATGCTTACAATAAAATTGAAGTTTTGAAAGTAATGAGGAAAATCTCTCATTGTTAAGAGATATGAAAATACTACCATTAGGTAGATAACATACACATGTACATGTATCCATGTAAGAATCTATGTGTCCACTTGAGTACCAAYGAGGAAAAGTATACGGTAGACTTGGTTATAATATTTTGTTTTTTTAATGAACCATACATATAATAAAACTTGCTAATCAATAAAAACAATTCACATGTATCTAATTTCATATTGATTTTCATTTTTATAATGTTTAGCATGGTATTAGAGTCAAATGATATGGTTCAAGGTTTCATTTAGATATAAAATTGTAATGATTTGATTAATATGTTCAACCAAAGTAACTGATTAGAGAGTGTTGACCCAACTAAAAAGGGCACTCATGAAAGTAGATCAACAACATAGAAGGAAATGTATTCCTAAGTTTAATGAAGTTTAAATTAAAAAGTTATTAAATCCCCCAAATCCTTATCTACTAATTATAATAGGCATTGTAGCACCTGTATAGAACAATGATGTTCCATAATGGAAAGGGATGTAAACACAATATATGAAAAACACAACTAGTGAGAAGGGGGCGGTGCAACAATTTAGACTAGATCATTGCATAAGGTAAGAAACTTGAGAGAGGATATGTGATACAGTCTAGTGGAGAAAGGAAAATTAAATCTATTGAATATGTGAAAATTATTATTGTTCGAGTGATTCATAGTGGAATCTCAATGTTGGGAATATCATTGGAGATATGGAGAAAATTAGTTTGGCAGGGGATGAAGATAAACTAATTTTTGAAAAGTGATATTTTCCCTTCTTCTTCGCTTTTCTCTTTTGTTGTTTTCAACAACATGGAGAACACATAAGGTCTGATATAGTGCCATGAAACCTTACACATATGGAAATTGATAGTTAAAAAAAGGACAAAACCACAACTTGGAGGTCAAAACCAAGTAAAGAGAACATAAATTAGCACAAAATTGAACCTACAGTAGTTTGGTGGTATGTTTGAGTTGCCTTTGATGAAATTCTTGAGAGCGGTTTGTTGGAACATCAATCATTGATGGCTCATCGCACATCTCATGGGTTCATTCAATCGAGAGTTCAACCTACATCTGTATACAATCGGTCGGATGATCAACCAACAAACTACACTGGTTGGTCAAGTAGTCGACGTGCCTGTCGGTCGGACATTCAACCAACAGTCGAATATAGCCAGGCGGTGGATCGACTAACCTAGAAATCGACTACGAGATGGACCTGTAGGCGGTCGGGTCGATCCCTATTGAGCTAACTCGACAAAGCGGATTTGGCAGAGCTCGACATAGTGGATTTGGCAGAGTCAACTCTAATAGTCGACGGTTACATGTGGACAAGATATTCAGATTCTATGGAATTTGTTTAGATACTGAGACTATAAAAGTACAACCATTGGGTCACTATCAACAATGGATATTGTGTAATAGATCATGTGGATCAAGATGTGCAACATGCACTGTGATGTTCTGATCACAATGTGCTCTGCTTAAGTGTTGTAATAGTGTCTTTAGACACCACCTTTTTGTTTTCAAAATTTTGTTCATCTTCGATTATCTACAGAACTGTGTCCTATATTTCATGTCGTGTTCCACCCCATTCCCCAACATGGTATCAGAGTCAATGGTTTGAACCTCGACCTGTTATCTACAGGTCTTGTTGAGTGTTTGACTCTAGGTTGGTAGTTTGTTGATTAGAACTTATTTGAGAATACAAGTCTACCTAGATATCGAAGATGGCTTTGAAGATTGATCTTGTTGTTATGAACGGATCAAATTATGCAGTATGGGCACCGGATATGGAAACCCTACTGAAGAGAAAAGGATTGTGGAAGTATACGAAGGTTGTGATTCCAAATCCAATAGATGACTAGGAGAAGTTCAGTGTTGATGGAAAGAAGGATGAGGTTGTAGGGGTCATTACGACCTACATCTCACAAGAAATTCGATTGCACTTTAGTGGAATCAGTTGCCCTCATCAAGTCTGGAAGAAGTTGGAAACCTTGTTCGATCGAGTCGATGAGAGCCACGTCATGTAGTTGGAGAAGGAGTTAATCTCTATTGATCCTTATTCCTTTGAGAGAATTGAGGACTATTTGGCATGTGTCAAGGAACTCCAATTGGAATTGGGTGAATGTGGAAAGAAATATCAGAAGGATGGACAACTCATCAAGTTGGTCCTGATGAACTTGAGAACACCGTTCAATGTGTCGATATCAACTTTTCACACCAACTGGAAATCACACAAGGAAGATGGTAAGTATTACACCTTTAAAGCTTATGTGGTCTTTTGATTCTTGATCAGCATAAATTGCTTGGAGAAGAAAATCTTGGTGGCAAGCACCAGGCCCACTTTCTCAAGGGAAAGGGGAAAATGGATCCTAGGAATAGAGTGTAGCATAATGCCTCTACAAAGAAACTTGCATATCATGATTGGGGACCCCAGAGACAACCACAACGAATTTGAAAGAAGAAGACATGACAGTAATGTGAAAAGACTAGACACGTGGAGAAAAATTGTTATAACAAGCGAGATGATTTAAAGGAGAAGGTTAAATGACTTGAAGGAGACGTGTCTATTGTTCGTTGAATCCACTGATAATTTCACCTTCCAAGCCAGAACTTCTCAAGCTTTGCTGTCTCATTTTGTGCATAACAAATGGGTAGTCAACTCTAGGTGCACTCACCACATGACAAAGGATGCCTCTTTGTTCATAAGATTGAATAAAGTTGAGGAGAGTAAAATATATGTTGCTGATGATTTTGCTTTGGATGTTGTTGGTTAAGGTGATGTTTCTTGTCGACATGGGAAGATTTTCAACGTCTATCATGTGCCAAATATCAGTACAAATCTATTGTTTGTTTCTTAGTTGACACAGACAAGAAATATTGTGTAATTTTAGCCAAATCGATTCTATGTTCGTAATTTGAAGAATGGTAAGTCAATTTTCATTGGAAAGCTTCTCAACCCAATGGACAGTTTGTACAAGTTCCATGACATTGACTCGACCTGAACCTGAACTGACTGCACTTGTTTCTCACACCGACGAGCGAAGTCGAATTTGGCATGAGCGACTCAGACATCTAAATTTCTAAAGTCTACAGGCACTAGCAACTCCGAAAATGGTTGTTGTTCTACCAAAGGTATTCCCCCCTGAAGAAGTCTGTAAGAGTTCTGTGCTTGGAAAGCATCATTAGGAGCCATTCGAATTTAGAAATGTGTGGCAAGCAAAGAACCTACAGGACTTAGTTCACAGTGATGTCTTCTACATCAATTTACCTTCACTAGCAGGTGCAAGGTACATTTTGACTTTCATTGATGATTTATCTCGCTTCACATGGGTCTTTTTCGTGAAGAATAAGAACCTTGTCTTTGAGAAGTTCAAGGAGTTTTGGGCCTTTGATAAAAATAAATTTGGTCAACCTATCAAATCCTTGAGATCATACAATTGTGGTGAGTATGTAAATTGACCTTTTGAATAATACCTACTTTGATCTGGTATTCATTGGTAGCAGTCAATTCCTCACACTCCACGGCATAATGGCATTGCAGAAAGTAAAAATCGGATGTTAGTCGAAATGGCTAGATATTTTTTGCAGGATAAATACCTGCCTCCTTGCTTCTGGGCTGAAGTGGTGTATTGTGCAAATTATCTGCTCAATCACATCTCAAATCGAGTTGTTCCTTCCATGACTCTAGTTGAATGATGGTATGGGAAGAAGCCTTCAGTCGACCACCTCCGGGTGTTTGGATGTGTTGCATGTGCTCACATTCCTGATGATTTCAAAAATAATTTGGATGCAAAGAGCCATGCTTGCATCATGATGGGATACTTCGAAGAATCGAAATCCTATCCATTACTTGACCTTGTCAAACGAAAAATCATTATCAGACAAAATGTTCGGTTTGATGAGAAGTCTTATGGAATTAAGTTGTTAAAATCCTCTTATGGATTGTTATAGGATGACCCCTTTGATGTTGTCTAAGACACTTGTTCTCCTGCTCCATTCTTCATTCCTTTGACTAAACAGATAAACTTTCTCCTCTTTCCAACTAGACCATTGACCTTCGAGTCAACTAGTATGTTGTTCTCTATTTCTATTGGTCTTCCAACTCAAGACCCTCCGACTTCTAACCAACCTAATGAAGTGAACCGAATTTCACCTATTTCGTGTCTACCCAAATGGGCTGCCAAGACAATTGAAGTTCTTGTAGCTGATGTTGGAGATGTTTCCTCTGAACAACAGACTTGAAGTCAAAAGCAGCATGCCAACGTTGCCTTGATGACTCATGTACTTGAAACTTCTGACCCTTTTACCTACTCAGATGTTGAAGGATGATGTGAATGGGAGCAAGCCACAAAGATAAAAATTGATTCTTTGTCGAAGAATAAAACTTGGGACTTGATTCCCTAAGGTTACTTGTGGAGCATAGAAGGTATGGAAGCATGTCTATATATATGGAAGATGCAAGAGAAATCTATAGGTATGAGGTAAAAGGAAAGGACAATTCTTAAAAAATGTGCATTGGTTTCTTTGGGAAGTTGTAAGGATCAAAGTTCTTGGTGCAATAAGCAGTTTGGAAGACCTCTAATGAAGTTTTATTTGGATAAATAAACAAACAAACAACAAATAATATATTTCCAGATGGAAAATGTGCATATCAAATGTGGATGCTATGTAAGAAAGCCCATCTAAAATTTATGATAATGCATGAGAAGTGGGTACACATGAAAGCTAGAAGGATGGCTTATATAGCAGGTGAAAGAGTTGAACATGAGTAGAGACTCTTTAAGAAAGAGTGTTATGTCAAGGATTATTCATAATATGATCAAGGGTCAGGAATGGGCAATGTTAAGAGATGAATCCAGGTGCATCATCTCCAAGGAAAATTTGTGCAAATGTGGAGTAGTACCTCCACTATTGTTATTATAAGTGCATAGTGGAAACACGGTATAAGTGTTAAAACTTTAGGCATGAAGTAATGAAGGTGCATGTATAATAAAGAGTATCGACATATGCACAAAGCAAACAGTGTGAGAATAAATACTTTAGAAGGATGCAGTCGAACTTCAAGGAAGATGGTCAAGCTTGTACATTTGTTTGAGGAAGCAAAGAGCTACAGAGGGAAGTGCAATGTTGCATAACAAGATTCTTTGCATAAAGGAAGCAACTGTGAGATGGAAACACTGGTGAACAGATTGGTTGGAAATGCAAGTTATCCAAGTTGGGCTTGGCTATAAGTTTTCAACTGAAAATATTGAGGTGCAGCAAGGAATTGCATGTTGAGATAGTTCCATGAGAAGGGACTATATAAAGGCCCGATTTAAAGGTTAGAGCCATGATTTGATGGTTTCTAAAATCTAAACAGTGGGCTGCAAAGACTTTGTTTTTATGCCAATAATCCTGGATTACATTCTAAAAGAATGCATGTGTGGAAGGATACACATGTTGAAGCAACTATTAATGGTAGCAATCTTGGGCAGAAGGTAGAGGCAAGGAAGATTCCTCTATTATCAGTGGTGTGCAGATGAGAAAAAATGATAGTGCAAAGAAGCAAGGAGCTACATGGATTCAAGGACGATGATCTACAACAACAAAATAAATAAATAAGTTGAAATAAATATGCACGGGAGTATAAGAAAAAAAAATGATGCATGATGTATATGATAAACATAGAATGCATGTGCATGAAGTGGACATAATTGAACATGATTGTGGCATGCTTATAGACTAAGAGTTGTCTCTTGATATGTGTGTGTGTGTGAATTAATGATGTTGTGATATTTTAATAACACTAATGATGGATTGTGTATCCAAGAAATTGGTTATAGCATGGTTGAAGATGTTGATGATGTTGTTGTATATGACAGACATCTTTATGAAGAAAATGGGGATGGTAAAATGTTGATCAAGAGGTTAATAAAGGGAGCTTGTAACTTCTACAAAATACCAGCTGAGTCAGTGGCATCAATTAAATGTAATAATAGCCAAACAGGTATGCATTTCGAGTTGTTATGATGCATAAATGTTGAAGGGAATTGAGGTAGGAATTACCTCAGTCAAATTTTAATATTAAATTGGTGTGCAAAGGCAGAGGACCTTGAATATACAAGTTTTATTGATGTTTGAATTCATTTATGTAAAATTTAATTGCATATTGTGTTCAGTTGGTTACAAGACCATAACCAAGCTAAGGCGGGAGACATTACTCCTGTTGTAGTAATGAAGACCATTAGAGATGGTCATATGTGAGGCCATGATGTGGTTTGAAATGGAAAGGCTATAGTTCCATCCAATTGCTTAATGGGTTCCCCTCACTACTTCTTGTGCATTGAAATCTGACGGTTGTACGTCAATTGGTCGTCGAAACGTATTTACCAGTTTTGTCGGTCTATATTCATCGGATAATATGATGAACATATTTTTGTCGGATAATAGACACAATGTCGTCGGTTATACCGACATCCCTAAGGACCAAAACCTTGTCGAAATCTAACACATATGCGTCRGATTTCTGATGTAACAACGCATCGAATATCTGACAGAGACACAAKATATCTGACGTAGGTTTGTCAGAATGTGTGTTGAATATCCTTCAAACTAGTACATCGAAAATCCAACAGCCAAACAGTATATTCGATGGTGGTGCCATACCTATGACGGATATGTATGTCGGACATGGAGTTGGATATCCGATGAACATGTACGCCGAATATCCRACAGCCAAACAGTATATCCRATGGAGGTGCCATACATCCGACGGTTATGTCTGTCAGACGATGCGTAAGATATTCAACAAACCAGTATATTTTAAAAAAATAATGAGATTAATGGCCCGTAACTTTGCACATCATGGCCTCAAAAACTAGTGGGCAACATGTTGTCCTTGGCCTTGCCAAAATACATGGACAAAAGCTAATAAGAAGAAACAATGACTCTTGATTTGATTTGTATGCCCCTAATAGCACTAGGATCTACTCCCTAACTAGCTCATGCATATTTGTTACAACTTGTGATAAAATCAAAATCTATCCTCAAATCAATGAGCCTTTAGCTACATTGGAATATCACTAGGGTTCCCTTCTCACATATTTTTTCCTACAATGCAGCTCTTGTTTCTAATGATTTTGAGAACCAAGGTTTTTCCCGATAGAAGGAATTACAAAACTTGCATTTGGTGGTCAACCTTTCACATTGTGACCCCAAAAGTGGATGGGCAATTTGTTTTCCTTGAACTTTCCAAAATAATCATGTAAAGCTAATATGAAGCAATTATAATACTATGTTTAACTTTTATGCCCCTGAGAGTATTATTACCTATGTCCCCAAATGGCTTCATTATATGAGTTGCAACTCATTATAAATGTCAAATTGGTCCTTGAATCAGTGAGCCTTTAGTTGTATTAACCTCGTCATAAAAAAATAGTTATAGGGGCACCTTTCTTTCACATATTTCCCTACCATGCAACAAAGCCGACTTGGACCTTAAGTCATCTATGCAAGGCATGTATCTAGCTAACACCAAACCATATATTTTCTATGCAGTGAGTGCACTTAGCCAATTCATGAGTTAGCCAAGACAATTGCATTGGGTAGCTGTGAAGCATGTGTTGAGATACTTGCAAGACACAATTGGATATGGCATGAGATATGCTTCTAGTGTTGACATGAGATTGCAGAGATATGCTAATTTTGATTGGGCAGGGATCACAGTGGATAGAAAGAGCACCTCCGGGTGTTTTTTAAGTTTGGGGTCTACCATGGTTTCTTGGTGTAACAAGAAACAAACTTATATGGATTTGAGTACCATAGAGGCCGAGTATATTGTAGTGTCTATGGAAGCTCACGAAGTAGTGTGGCTTCATAATATCCTTGCAGGATTGTTTGGGAAGATGATGGATCCCACCATGATTCAATGTGATAACCATAGCTATGTGAAGCTCTCAAAGAATCCAATATCTCATGACATATTGAAACATATTGAGATCAAGTTTCATTACATTTGAGACATGGTGCCGAGGAAAGAAGTACTGGTGGAATACCTTCCTACAGATGAGCAGATTGCAAATGTTCTCACCAAGCCCCTTTCCAAGTCGAAGTTTGAGTACTTCCGTGATAAAATTGGAGTGGTAGAGAATTCCCCTCTCGCTGAGAGAAAGTGTTGATGGTTGTAGCTTTGTGAGAGATTCTCTAGGTCGTACTCCTTGATGGAATAAGCTGGGTTGACCTGTGATGATACTCCTCGATGGATTGAGTTGAGTATGACACTTATCGATGGACTGATAAGTTGTAATAGTTTGGTTTCCAAAAACCCTTGGTTTGTAGCCCATGTGGTTGGGATATTATGGGTTGTATCCCATCATCCCTTGTGGAATCGTCTTGTGGTTGTAGCCCTTGAAGACGATGACACACACTACGAAGTTGTAGCCCTAGTGTCCTCTAGTGGGTCGTAGCCCCTAGAAGATCTTAAGAAGGTCCACATTAGTCGTAGAAATGTGTGACGTGACAAAGGAGACCTTTCACATATGACGTCAAGTGAAGAAGAAGGCCCATGCCTTACATAGATGACTTAAGGTCCAAGTTGTCTCTCTACCACACCTCTAATCCCAATAAATAATGCATCATGCCAAGACCCTTCATTTCAAACTCATAGGCGAACTCATATTTTCACCCAGCAATGAGGCTCTCTGCTCCAGTGAGAAATAAATCGTCAACATACAGGACCAAAATCAAGGACTCGCCATTAACAACTTTATAGTAGAGGTTGGGATCTACAACACTCTTGTTGAAGCCCAAACTCAATAGGTATCCATCAATTCTCCCATACCAAGCTCAAGGTGCCTGCTTGAGTCCATACAAGGCCTTCAACCTACACACATGAGAATATTTCTCATGGATCACAAAACCATATGGTTTCTCGATGTACACCTCTTCCTCAATCTCTTTGTTGAGGAAAATTGTCTTCACATCCATCTGATGTAGTCTCCAATCCATAGTTGAAGCAAGGGAAATGATCGTCCTAATGGAAGTGTACCGAGCAATAGGAGAAAATGTCTCATCATAGTCTACTCCCTCTACCTAAGAGAATCCTCTGGCCAAAAATATCGCTTTGTGCTTCTCAATGCTCCTATCACYTGCATGTTTGATCTTATAGATCCACTTGGAAGTCACTGTTGACTTCCCTTCAAGTCTTTGAACAATATMTCCCACATCATTCTTCATGATGGATGGATACTCCTCCATCATGGCATCTCTCCATACCTTTTGACTAGATGCCTCCTCATAATAGGAAGGCTCAGAATCAATGATGTGGCTCATCACTGCAACATAGCTCGAGAATCTATGAGGTCTCTTTCTCTCTCTGAAATTACCATKGGAATTTACGTGTCTCTCTGCCTCTTGCAAAGTATGGCGATCCCATGCGGGACTCTTTTAGTCTACTACAATATCTCTAAGAGMATCAACAAGATATATTGGATCAACTGGATCAACAGGTTCAATTGTTTCAATGGGCTCAATTGGCTCCCTATGAACTGTTGAAGGGTAAGGGGGTGAGGACACCATCTCCTCATGCTTCTTACTGTGAATCTCCATGTGAGATCCTCTAGACCTCCTAAAGGCTACCTCCTCCTCAAAGGAAACATCCTTTCTCACCTCAATTTGTCTCTGACATGGGATATAGATCCAATATTCCTTCAAAGACTCATTGTCCCCACAAATGTACCTTCCTTCCTGAAGGGTCTAAATTTATCCTTTTCTCCTTGGGTACATGAATGTACACAGGACACCCAAATACCCTAAAGTGTCCAACCTCAGGCTTCACTCTGGTGAAGGCCTCCTCGGGAGTCATGTTCCTCAAAATATTATGAGGGATCATGTTCTAAACATACATTGCAGTCATGGATGCCTTTGCCCACATACACATAGGAAAAATCTGATCATGAATCATAGATTTAGCTACCTCAACAATAGATATGTTCTTTCTCTCTGCAACCCTATTATGTTGAGGGTTGTAAGGTACAATGCACTCTCTCTTGATCCCTGCCTCAATGGAAAAATCACAAAAACCCTTGGAGGTGTACTATCCTCCATCATCTGATATCAGTACCTTGATATTCTTTCTAGTCAGGTTCTCAACCTGTGCCCTGTACTCCTGAAACCTGCCAAGAACTTCTTCATATTCCTTGGACTTCAAGAAGTAAATCCAAGTCTTCTAAGATTATTCATCAATGAAGATCACATAGTATAAGTATCCACTCAAGGAAGCAACTTTCATAGGCCCATGCAAATATGAATGCACCAAGTCCAAGATCCCCTTGGATCTGTTATCACTGCTCAGAAAAGACCCTCTGGCATTATTGCCAAGATCACAACCTCTGAAAATGCCATCATTCTCTACACAGATCTCTGGAAGACCTGTCACCATTTTCCCCAAGGCGAGAAGAGATCTATAATGTAAATCAACAAGTATCCTATTCCATTATTCACTCAGGCTGATAGAATCATGCACCAGTTCCTAAACTAGTCGAACTATCAATCTGTACAAACTATCCTCTCGAACACCAATCACACAGGTTGATCCCATACTAGAGTTCTTGTGCCATGCAAGAACCTTTCCATCGGAGAAATAAACCTTGTATCATTTGTCCTCCAAGGTTGAAATAGAGACAAGGTTCCTTCTCATTCCTGGTACAAACAACATATCACTCAAATGAAACGAGGTACCAGAGTCTAACTGGAAGGAAGTGGCCCCAACTCGCTTCACAGTGTATCTAGCGTCATCACAAAGTACAACATGCAACCGAGAGTAATTTTATATTAAATCTATAAGGTGCTCTCTATATCCATTCATATGTCTGGAAGCACCACTATCAATCAACCAAATATCACTACTGGTAGGAACCGTACCTGAGAGGGCTGAAATAAAGAACTCCTCACCATCCTTATTTTCATTCCTTGACTTCTTATGCGGTGGCTCTCTGTCAACATCAATTGTGGAGGCATGATTCTTTCCTTTATTATGCAAAGGACAATGTCTAGAATAGTGACCAAAATTCTCACACTTGAAGCACTGAATCTTTGGAAGATATTTATTTTTCTGCTCATGAGTTGTTCCAGACTTTCCTCCTTTGAATGATCTGCCAGAACCTCTTCCTCTACCTCTTCTTGCATGAGAAACAAGGGTTTGAATTTCATCATGAATGGGAACTTTGCACATCTCTAATTGAAAGTCTAGACTTCTCCTCCTAAGTACAATATGCTCATAACCGATCGAACTTAGGCAATTTGGATCGCCCACTAATACTCTAAATGAATGGCTCCCAATAATTTGGAAGACTATTAAGGGTCATGATCTGGATTTATGAGCAGAATGAAATGAATAATAGACTTAATACAATAACACAGAGATATGGAGAACAACAACAGATATCTAGTGAACAATAACTTCTATTGAATAAATAAAATAGGTTGAAACTGTAAAACTGCAGAACTGAAAACACTTGCTCGAATTGTGGTGACTATATTTGAGAAGAGATGTGGTTGCTACGCACATTCATCTGAGATAAATGATTACAATGAGGTTCCAAAGGCCCTTTTAACATTAGTCATGAATGCTAAAACCCTAGGAGATGAAACACCAAAAGTTATGTGGGCCTCGATGGGTAAGTTGGTGCCTCAACTTCCCTCGGTCGTAACTTTTGCATACGACCTATGTTTTAGGTGCGTGGTAGCTCGTTAGAAATTTCTTCTCGAGAAATAAATAGTATGTCGTCAAACTATGACTTTGTCTACAATTTGACTGTGGCAAGCCAAAAAAACGTTGTTTATGGCCCCAAAACGGCCCTAGAAGTACAAAAAGATGTGTTGACATGAAAACTTCCAAAATAAGCCAATTGGATTAGGTGGGCGGCCACTAGTCTCCACTTGGAAGATGTGTAGGGCTTCAGAAGCCCCAAAAGTGTAGAACCCACAATTACAAAGAAGTACATAAGAACATGTTGAACTAAAAGTTGTAAAGAGGAGCTAGTTGGAATAGGTGGGTGGCCACCAATATCCATATGGATGAATCCTCCCCCCTTAGGAAGCAATGGTCTCCATTGTGTTGAGTTCCCCCATCATGTGAGGAAACTTCTTCTGAATTTGGCCTTGGGTGAGCCACTTTCCTTGGTGTAGGAGTTGTCCTACCTTGAAAACCCGATAAAGTTGAATCCTCTGCTGAAAAGTTCCCTTGATCTATGTGTCCACTATTTGATCATTGGATGCATGTTCCATGCATTTAGGGTTGAGCTATGTTGATGTCATTTGTTTTGTGATCTATGAGGTGTCCAATAATGGTGGAAAATATGGTCGAAGGAGGTCCACATTGAACATTGGGTGCAATCCAAGGAAGGGTGGAGTGTTGAGCTCAAAAGCATT
>JASDQU010306144.1:54976-90894 GCA_032191745.1 Picea mariana
TACTTACTGTAAGCATGAATCACAAAGAAGACGAACTTATCGGCCTCTGAAATGACCTTACTGCATTGCTTAGTAGAGATTAAAGAAATAGTGATAGGCGTTGCTACCTCTGGTATCCTGTAAAATTGTCTACCCAAAGTAATAATAACATTGCGAGGTCTAGACTCATAAACAACATGTCACTTCCACAAATATGGTTGTCCTAAAATAAAATCACAAACTTCAAGGGGAGAAATATCACACAATACCTCGTCTTTGAAGGGCGTGATGTCGTAGGGCAGACGACATTGTTGATTGACGCGAAGATCTCTTCCATGGCGAAGCCAGCCGATGGTGTAGGGTTGTGAGTGCAGTGTCGTTGGCAAGTCCAACCGCTTGACGACCTCTACTGAGATAAGGTTCTTCTGACTGTCACTAAATCAACAATGAAATGAAGCAGATCCCCCTTTACCCATATCTATGAGTGAAAGAAGCATTCCCCTTCCTCTGGTTCTTTTGGTTTACTTGGTTGGACTTTGGTGGTAGCGACGGTGGCACTAGGTTCAGCATAGATAATCCACTTCCCTCCTATATTTGATTCGGATTCAGAATCTTCCTTTGACTCAAAATTATTCATCTTGGCTAGAGTCACTGCTTGGAGCGACATTCTTCAGTGTTATTCCAAGGGATTTTATGGTATTCACACCATTTTCTCATGTCCTTCTTCGACTTCTAATTACCCTTCTTGTGTTGTGGCTTGGACTGGTTGTCCTGAGAGTGAACATCTTTTCTCTGTCCCTTTTTTTGTGGGTTGGGACCACCTTTTCCCTGCTTCAACTGTGAGGAGTTTTCAGATCCAAACTCTCGCCTCTTCTGCTTAAATTTATGCTCGATCTTGAGAGCATAACTATAAGTCGTATCTAATGATGCAATGTCCAGAAAATCCATTTCTGTTTGAATGTATCTATGCAGACARCCGCAATATTTGAGCACCAGATGTTGTTTAGAGCSTTTGATACCCAATTTGGTGTGTAGGGTATGGAAAATATTGGTGAAATTTGGGACTGTCTAGTCCCTTTCCTAACATAGGGTGGTCCATCTGGTGTATTGGTCCTCGTAGCTTCCAACAGGGTAGTATTGTTCRTTAATGGCATCCCTGAAGGAATCCCACGTGGGGGTGTTGAAAATATTGCATATTCCTCTATGGCCCTTTGCTCAGAGTATGTATCCCACCAGTCCTTAACATGTGGGACAGCCTTGAGGAGTGCAAAAGTAATATTTTACCTATCAAAAAAATTGTGGACCAAAAAATATCCTTCGAGCAGATTCAACCATTTATTTGTAGGATCTGCATCTATCATTCCTTCAAATAATGGAATATAAAAATTTACTTGTACCTTGAAGGGGGTTGCATGGCCACTTAATGAAGAAGTGCCTCTTGTGGGTAGTCGTCAAAGGATCTATGCAAAGTTTTCCATCATTTTGTTCCTTTGTTGCACAAGGGATTCCTCGAGCAACATTTTAAAAGGATATCCTACTCCATCATCTTTCTTTTCTCCTCCCATGGGTTGTTTTCAAGCTCGGAATGGTCGATCTTGCAAAGGTTCGACTGGTTCAAGTCCAAACTTCCTGTACCCAGATCTTGTCGGGGACATGTACGAAGAAAAATAAATGAAGAGAAGACCACTCTGATACCACTGATCTGGATTTATGAGCGGAATGAAATAAATAACAAACTGAATACAATAAAACATAGATATGGATAACAACAACAGAAATCCAGTGAACAATAACTTCTATTGAATAAATAAAATAGGCTAAAATTGTAAAACCGCAGAACTGAAAACACTTGCTCGAATGGTGGTAGTTATCTCTGAGAAGAGATGTGATTGCTACGCACATCCATCCAAGCAGAATGATTACAATGAGGCTCCAAAGTCCCTTTTAACATTATTCATGAACGCCAAAACCATAGACATCCAAAAACCTAACCCTAGGAGATCAGAGATCACTTGATGAAATGCCAACAGTTATGTGGGCCCTGATAGGTAAGTTGGTACCGCAACTTCCTGGGGTCGTAATTTTTGCATACGACCTCTGTTTTAGGCGTGTGATAGCCCGTTGGAAAAGTATTATCGAGAACTACACATTATTTCGTCAAACTTTGACTCTATCTCCAATTTTACTGTGGCAAGCCAAAAAAACGTTATTTAGGGCGCCAAAACGGCCCTGGAAGTAAAGAAAGATGTGTTGACATGAAAACTTCCAAAATAAGCCAGTTCGATTAGGTGGGCGGCCACTAGTCTCCACCTAGAAGATATGTAGGGATTCAAATAGCCCCGAAAGTGTAGAACCCATAATTACAAAGAAGTACAGAAGAACGTACTAAACTAAAAACTATCAAGAGGAGCTAGTTGGAATAGGTGGGTGGCCACCAATATCCATCTGGATCAGGTCAACATAACAAGTTCTGTCTGAGATGATCTCTCCAATGGTGCCCAACTGATCTCTTATCTCAGAAATCTTCATGAAGAAGGTGGAATTTGCATTTGCCTTAGTCATCTTGATATTCTAAAGTTGGTGTCTCAAAGAGATAGCTCTATTGGTGTTGTTGCTTTCAAACAACTTATTCAAGGCATTAACGTCTCTTTAGTTGTCTTCAATTTGGATATGTGAGAAATCAAGTGATATTTCAAAGATTATATTATGATATTTCTATATTTTGCATCATTTTTCTTCCACTGAGACTTCTCTGAAGCATCATCTGGTTTTGGTACAAATTCTTCTACAAACTTCATCAGATCACTCTCTTCCAGAGTGATGAGTAACCTAGATTTCCAAGAGTTGAAATTTGCGGCCCCATCAAGCCTATCTTCCACAAAGACACTTGTCACCATGGTTGTAGAAACCACAGAGAAACTTCGTTGGACCAGAAGGACTTCCAAAAGTTTCTCTGGAATAGAAGATATCAGAACTGCTAGAAAAATCAAAAGTTGCCTAACCAGAAAACCCTAGCGAACTGCAGAAGAAGGGCTATTGAACTGTGAAAATGGCTTCTTTCAAGAATGATGCTCTGATTCCATGTCAGAATTTTACGTTGGTTCAGATTTCATTAATTTTATTTATCATTTCACATTAGCATAAGCATAAACTAAAGCATAACCCATATGCAATAGCCACAATAAATAACCAGTATCACAAGAAGAAAACCATGCACAATGATACACAATATTTATCTTGGGAAACCCTTCTTCATAAGGGGAGAAAACCCAACAACCTTTCACTAAATATATATTGTTCAAGAGAAGATAAGAGTAGTGCACTACTTCTAGAAGAGAGATAGCGCACCAAGAACAAGAGAGAATATTATGCCAAATTGATGTGTTATAATGAAGGATAAATCTTATATATATATATATATATATATATATATATATATATGGTGTGAACCATCACGTCCAAGGGGTGTCTCCAACAAAGCCGACTTGGACCTTAAGTCATCTATGCAAGGCATGGTCCTTCTTCTTCACTTGACATCACATATAAAAGGTCTCCTTTGTCACGCACACATGGCTATGACCAATGTGGACCTTCCCAAGATCCTCTAGGGGCTACGAACCACTAGAGGACACTAGGGCTACAACCTCATAGTGTGTGTCATCATCGTCAAGGGCTACAACCACAAGACGAGTCCACAAGGGATGATGGGATACAACCCAAGGGTCGTTGGGTGGCAACCCAGTACAACTTATCAATCCATCGATAAGTGTCATACTCAACTCAATCCATCGAGGAGTATCGTCACAATTCAACCCAGCTCATTCCATCGAGGAGTACGACCTAGAGAATGTCTCGTGAAGCTGCAACCATGAGCAAGACTCATCACTGTGAAGTAGCACCAGGGAACCATTCTCACACGTGTTTCTCTTTGACATAATTTTATGATGATTTTCAAAAGTATGGTTTTCTTAGTGGAGGACATTGAAAAATTTCATTTAGGGTTCAAATTTGCACATAGTGGCCCCAAAATCTGAGGAATAGTGTGTTGGCCTCAACCTTGCCAAAATACACATACAAGAGTGAACAAGAGGCAATTTTGATGCTTTATCTTTTTTTCTATTCCTCTGGGAGCACTTTGACATGTGTCCTTCAATTCCTTTATCCCATAGGTTGCATCTCACAATATGGCCTGAACATATCGATGATCCATCAGTTGTAATGAGCTCGTCAATTGTAATGGGCTTATCACTACAGACTAGCACTAAATTTGGAAAGAGGATGCTTGAGCTTATAAATTTTGGAAAAGTATAGAGGACCCTAATTAACATCTTTACCCTTGTTTGGAAGTATTTAGTTACCTTGCATCGTACTTTTTATGGGAAAAAAGTCAGAAAGATTCGCCATGAGAACACTTGATATTAATTATTGTGTATACAAGTCTCTCTATTGTTTTCTAAAAGTTCAAATGATCTTTGAGTATGCATTTGTTTGCAAGTGGGTTTGTGATAGTTTTATTATCGATCCATAACTTAAATACAAGAATTATCAACCTACCATTGCAAAACAAAATCATGGAATTGTGATCTCTGATATACACACCAAGTTCTCAATTAGGATGTGGGAAAAAAGATTGATTACATTTAATGCATCTTCTTAACAATTAAGGTCAAAATTTGGTTTGAAAAATTAACTTATCATTTCTCTCTGTTAAACAATGTTTGACTTGTTGTGCAATCACTACACTCTATCTTCTTAGTACTTAGAACCCACATTTAGCAATAGACTTTATGGAAAAAATAATGCTAGACCAAATTAGCAATTATGTTGGCCAACTAGTTTATTGAAATTTGTAAACATGGAAAATATAAAGAAGAAATAAAAAAGTAGAGAAAGGGAATGGGAATTCTACCTCTTTAGAGGAGCAAGAGCTTGAGGATAAGACATCACTTGTTCATCTACATGAGTGGGAAGAACCAAAATCACAATATAAATCATCATGTCAATCATATGAATCAATTGCAATTAGAAATTAAATAACAGTTGAAATACTTGGATGTTTGATAGTTTTCCTTGTATGATATCCGTTTAACGTTTCTCCAATAGATCTCCTCAAGTAGTTTTTCTACTAATTTAACCAACACTTAAAGAATCAACAAAATAATAAAATAAATTAACAAACATTTGTATGACTAAATAATAATTAAAAAGAATTCAGTGCATGAATACTTGATTGAGCTCCTCTTGGTTTCGAGAATAATTTATTGGAGTAGTCTAATCTTGGAGCAAACCTCCCTCGATTTGACAGGCAGCAATGAAGTCAGCATTGGCTTTGTTGTTGCTCTGTTGGATTGAGGGAGGTTTGCTCCAAGATTATCCAAATCCTAATTTATTCTCTATTGAACATGGCCAACCATGTGAAGGTGGAATCTCTTATGGAAACCCCCACCCTCCCCCCCCCCAATCACATCACTCTCAATTCCCTAGTACCCAATCTATCTATTATAAAATAGTTGAAAGAAACACATTAAGATTCATGCATAGACACTAGCAAAACAACAAATTCATAAAGAAACATATGTGTTTTTGTGCATAAAGAAACATATAGCAATCATTCATTAATATATAACATTCATTCATTAATCATAGACACAAAATACTTCATCTCGATAAATTTTATCATGAAAAATATGTTTTCACAATATGGTACATGATGTTTCTAATTATATAAATAGTACAATCATTTCTTTTGTGATTTCTTTATGTTTGAAATGAATTCAGAAAGGAGTTTGTCGGTTCCTTCTTCCCCTTCATTTGTTCTAGCCTATGGATGTCTTATTGACAACATGGTCGTGTACTCATGACGTCGAGGTTGCTGCAGGGGGGGGCGCGGATCATTAGCTGCAATAAGAAAGAAATGTTAAATTGATATTTTGTGTTATTAGTATTACAAGTATTTCATTAATAAAAAGAGCATTAGAGTGTTCTTTACATGCTTGAGTAGCGGAAGCAAGCGGAGTAATTTCAGATGCGGCCATATATTCCTCTTCTTGTCTAGCCTCATCCTCTACATGATCTGAAGTTGAAACAGGAAAGGTTATAATTAATACACCATTTGCAATTAAATATTTTTAATTGTAATCCATACTACATTTTTTATAGCACATGAAATACCTCCAGTACCAAGTTGAAACCACCTTCATTGGGTGCAACTCCACCGTCGCCAAGTTGTGTTCCGCTAGTGGGAACACTTGTTTCTTTGGTGGTTTCCTGCTTAAAACAAACAAACACATTACTTTATGGACGAAAATAATAATTGATAGATTGTACAAGTAATAAATTATAAATAATCTTCGTTAATTTTATTTACCTATGTGTCGGTTTGAGTGTCGGAAGATTGTGTTTCCCCCAATATTTGTCTGCGTTCAACATGTTGGAACATATATAATCCTAAACTTTGAGCTTTGCATTCTCCACTTCATGAAAATATAATCTTTCCCAAAGTGGTAACTCAAGAAATTAACTTTCAAATTTCAAATCAAATTTATTTCTGGTTAATTGGTCAAAAGGCATGCATGATATCCGTTGTAGATGAAGTTCCCCTGTTTGATCGAACGGTCCCCTTTTTCCCGGAGTTTTGGAGTCGCCTGATTTTTAAAGAGTCCAATCACTAAAGGTCTCTTCAAAGCTTCACGCTTCGGGTGTTTCGATAGGACTTCACGATTAAAATCCCGAAACCTGAAAGTGTCTGTTATCACCTTTTCATAAACCTTTAAAGGACATGAATCATAAGTACACGTGTATCTTTCGAGTCTTCCCTGGGATGACACATGACATTCATGTTCGACATTTCCATCTGAAGATTCATACAATTATAAGTAACACGTGGCACCCCCTGGTCTTGACACGTCATCTGGAATGACGTCATTTTCAACATGTCACTACGGGAGATGGCCTTTCGGAAATATAACAAAGAGCTAACTCGCAAATCCACGAAGCATTAAGATACTGAAAGTAATAAATCTTAATTAATTAAGTTAATCTTGGACAAAATATAACTAACGACTTCGCGTTTCGAAGTTCAGACGTTTACCCTTCATCATATCCTAAAATCTCTTAAGTTCGAGTTTCGGAAGGGCTGGAACTTAAATGGAATTAATTAAAACTTAAAAGTGATTAGAAAATATTTAATCATTTCGTAGCTTTGGGTTTCGGGAGTTCATTTTCGAGCTACATTTAAAAACCCCGAAGTCTTAATACCCGAAGCACTTGAAGTTAAACACAATTAAACAATATTTTAAGAGGGGTTATCTCATAATTAACTTTTTGCGGATTCGCGATTCAGGAAATTTCAAATATATTTCATCCAAAACTCTCGAACGCGAACCATCGAATATTAATGGCATTTATCATAAATCAACGGTAATGATTTTTAGCATGGATTGCGGATCTCCAAATATACATTCTCATTAAGGTTAATAATTTTTTTGTCAGTAAAGGTATACTTGAATCAATGCACTTGAGGTGAATAAGAATGCTTGATTTTGAATTCTATTCTCATCTTCGCATAGTAGTAAGTTTTATTCAATTGAGAAGCTCACGCATTCCCCTGTAACAGGTAACCCCATTCTAATTTTATCGATATCATGGCACCACAAAAGATGATCAAAGAAGTTG
Organism: Picea mariana; assembly: GCA_032191745.1. Classification (NCBI taxonomy): domain Eukaryota; kingdom Viridiplantae; phylum Streptophyta; class Pinopsida; order Pinales; family Pinaceae; genus Picea; species Picea mariana. The sequence continues at coordinate 62,630 of JASDQU010306144.1, forward strand.
GCGAAGATGAAAATCCAAATGTGGACGTTTTATAAGATACCACACCACGAGCCATAGACACGATTAAATCTTGGACGCAGGTGTTCGAGATTTTGGAACATGAGCTTATAAATTGCCCAGAAGATTCCGGCGATGAAGTGAATGAAACTCATGCAACTAAAATCAAGGATATAGCTCAGTCAGAGCTACACAAAATAGTTGTGCGGCCTAGACTCATGCCGTATAATGACATGATAGGTTGGGCCCTGGGAAACGTCGACATCCAAACCAGGAGCATTTTTAACTCTCAAAAGGTTGTTGTTAAGTCTTTCTGACCAGAACACATACAAGTAATGTATAAGCTATCCCCCAATTTTAAATACAATTACAACGTTGCATTTATGTTGGAGTTTGAGAAACACAAGTGTATACAATATGATAAAAGCTATCATGATATAATCAAGTTCTGGTGGGGGCACCCAGAGAAACTCAGATCCGACGCTCATGGTGTGTATGCCACTGGGTCGTTGGATACCCACATGATATATGTAGCTATGATGTTATGTAGACTATTCGAGAAGAAGAGCCCCACTTATTTCCCGATGGAATGGGTGTCAATTATGCACGAGGTGGTCGAGGGATACTCTTTCGACTGGGCCAAGATGTTGTCGGATAATATGGCCAAAGAAATCACTAAATACCATCTAGCTAAATCAAAGGGATAGTATGCACCTTTCTACATGTCTGCATATATTATGGATGTCATATGCTTCATAACCCATTTCCCACTAATGAATTGGAGCTGGACCCCAACCAGTGCAGAACCTATACACTTTTACCATTCCAAATTGTGGGAGGAAAAGGCCAAATATTTATTCTATGAAATATGCCATCATGTAGTGGTGCCCATTCATATAGATTTATATGGTTTCCCACCCCCTCGGATTTCACATAGAATCATGCGAAACCTGAGCAAAATAGCAGATTGGTTCATAGACGAAAACTTCTCCTACATCATGGTTTTCGGATGCTCGGTCCCTCCTCGTGCTCTTCCGAGGTTTTTACCAGACCAGCTAGTATGCTGAGAAGTAGCTTATCAAATAGTGACAGGGGGCATAAGTAAGGAGCTAAAAGAAGCCTAGAAAAAGGTATGGCCTACCTTCCCTCTCCAGGTCAATATGTTTTCATTATTAGACTCCGGTCACTCCAAAGTGGAGGTTGCAACTCTAGAGGATGTCAAGTTGGTTGAGATTGAGTTTAAAAGGCACGACCCACAAAAAATAGTGGAAAATCACCTGGCCCAATACAACCTGAAGAAATATGTGCATGAGAACTCTCCACATGATGAAATGTTCAGGGGGGTCAGGTCCTACGAGGAAGCATTGAACATAGTTCAAACTTTGTCCCCAGATTAGTAGGACAGTTTCTTTAGTTTTCAAAGACACAGACGAAGCAGCTTGCCGAAAGTAATATAGGGAGAATCGGTAGCCACTTTGCCTACACAGGAAATTGTGCCTCTGGGTTTTGAAACAAGGAGCTCTGGAAAACAGGATACTGAGGAAAACCCAAAGAGCACCGAAGTTTTAATGCAGGAAGTAGAGGCTTCGCTATCAAATCCATTAGGCACTCAAGCAAAGGCTCAGCTTGAAGCTTTCCTAAAGAAAGGGAAGGATACATCTCCTTCTACACCAGCCACATATACTGCCCATACCGTTGAGCAACAATCATCCACAGAGATAGGTACCCCTATTATTTCATTGACACCGTTGCAGTCAAGTTTCGGGAATACTAGTTCCGAAGTCATTTATGTGGGTGCTCTTACCCCAATTTCACCTAAATAGATGCCCCCTTCAGACTTCTTCTTCAGCAAGAAAAGGAGGGCCATCGTCAAACGAGAAACACATCAGAAAGATGGAGCGATGGTCAAAAGGAAAAGAATGGTGTACGATGGACAGAACCGAGATGATACAGAATTTGCCAAGGAAGTTGTAGGTTCGTTGGGTGCTTTCTCCACTGCTAATCAATGGTCTGTAGAAAATTTATCCGAGTAACTAAAACAGAGAGACCTGTTGGTAGGGAAGTTGCAAGATCAAATAATGACTATGGAACAGAATGTGAAAAATAAGATGAACCAAGATTTTGAAATTGGTCAAAGCTTATGACAGGCATCAAATTCAACAGTTGCAAGCTAACTTTGAAGAGCTCCATTAGAATTCACATGCCAACAGAGGTTTGTATATGCAACAAGAAGAGTTAATAAAGCAATTACAAGCCAGATTAGACTTGAATGAAGGTACAACAGTAGAGATATCATATTTTCGGTCTCAAGCACTGGAAATAAATGAAAATCTAGAAATATCCCAGCAAGATCTCTTCATCAAGGTCGATGCCATCCAGAAATGCTACCAGACAGTACACCTTGCTCTAAAAGATATCTATATTAAAGAAAGATAGGATCGCTCAGCTCGAGTCAAGTTTCAAGAGGTTGTCTTATTGGTACTGTTATCCACCAGGTTGCACAAGATGGATTTCCTGAAGAGCCACCAAGAATGAGCAAGCAGTGCTCATATATTCAGAATTCAGTGATTCAACAGGCTCTGAAAAGGCCCCTTTTCCCGCATTTCCACTACTGTAATAAATGTTTTAAGTAAGAGAGAATGTAAAAGTCTATTGGCCACCCTTGATCTGGGAGTGGGCACATACTCCAGAGTGTTTTTTCACTTGTTAATTATTTTTTCTCCTTACCTTAGTGAGAAGATTAAATAATTTCTGAGTTTTTTCACTCGAAAAAAAGACTTGCTCCAAAGCCGAAGTATGTGTTGACAAGCAGGTCTTGGCATGGAAAATCCAATGTCTAGTGTCAGAATGTATATAATCTCATACTAGAACATAGTGTCCGGGTTAATTGGAAATTACGGCTAAGTCTGATAGGTTTTTTTTAAAGTTTAGGCGAATTAATTAAATTCCCGCAAAATTGGAATTTATTAATTCTGAGTCAATAAGTGTAAAAATATGGCATCAGATGTTGTCAAATGCCATATTTACAGTCGTTTTCGGGTCCAAAGCATGATGTAAACCCCTATTTCCCATCTTTCGAGGCAAAAAAGCGATTATTATCGCTAAAAAGATCAATTTTACTCGAAAAGATGAAAAATGGGTAATTAATTGAGTTTCCTAAATTTTAGGAAAAACTGGAAACATATTTTAAAGTATTTTTTTTAGAGGCCCCTAGTTGACTAAACATTAAAGTAAGTCAATTAAAGGGGAGGTCGACTTAGATTAAATGACATGGATTCCCCATCCTACGTCACCCCTCCTTTACCTCTACGTAACCCTAAACTCACGCCTTCTCCCTAAATTAACGCCCCCACTCTACGTGAGCTTCCACTCTCATCTTAACTCACGTACCTCACCCCCTTTTCCTTTAATTACTCCCTCACTCCACCTTCCCATGCGTAAGCCTCCACTCACCTATACGCAGTCTCCCCATTAGCTCACGTCATCTCCAATTTGACTATTAATTCACTCACTCATACGTAACCCTTTACCATACGTGTATACCCTTTTCAAACCCATACGTAAGCTTACTCTCACTCTCACCTACGTAAGCTTCACTCCCTCACTATACCCTCACTCATTTCCCCTTTACCATACGTATATCCTTTTCACTCTACGTAAGCTACACACTCCCTATGTCACTCTCCACTTCCGTTTCACTCCCCTTTCACTCCCCTTGACCATGCGTTGATTCCCTCAACCCTTACGTAATTCCCTTTAATCACTCGCCTTTCCCTAAATTAATGCCAGCCTCTCCTCTCATGCATGTACCCTAGCGCATGCATTGCCTAGGGATCTCCACCGCCATGTCTATTTAAGAGAGGTCGACCCTCTTCAAAAATTAGATTGAGTCTGGGGTAAAGAAACTCTGTAATACTTTGAAGCATTTGAATAAAGAAGACTTTGGAGCACTTTTGTTGTGGATGCTATGTGTGGATGCTTGGATCTAATCTAGTCTTTATGAGGTAATCTGTATCTTGTTATTCAATCTTGTGTATCTATTTTAAAGGCTTAGAATGTATGCTATCATGCAGAAGGATAAGATAAATCTAGTTTGATTCATCTTATTTCTTCCTTAAATCATAGACTTTTATATTGCATGCTTCGTTTTCGGCTAAACTAACATGCATATTTGAGTTTGTTTTGTAGGGAAGACCTTTTAACAAATGCTTGCAGGATTGAAGTACATTATTGCAGGTTGTTTTTCAAGCTTGGAGGATTGATAGGTTGTTGCTTCAACCGTCATTGTCCAAGATCTTCAAAGGATTGAGCTCCCTCTACTCTTCATCAAAGGACCCCATCGCCCATAAGCTTTCAATGCTTGAAAAATTAAAATATAAGGATTTTTCTTCTCCCTCTCATTTCTCTTTAAAAAACATTTGGTTACTTTCATTGCATGCTTAAGAATTTAGTTCTAAATCAAAAGTTTGAATTAGTTTCCTTTGCATGCAAAGTTTCTAGATCTCGTTAGAATCTTTTCAATTTAAAGAAGTAGATCTAGGGCAATTTCTAGTTGCTTTTCTCCTAGATTTGAAGCTAGTTAAATGCGTTGTTTTGAGTTCAAAATCAAGCTAAATAATTGTCTTATGCTTGCTGTTGTATGACAGAAAACATAAACAGTTAGAAGAGCCTAGTTTAGCCCATGCAAAGTGCCCAAAAAGGCCCAAAAAATCCCTTTTTTTCCTTAGAAAAATTTCTGAAAATCTTGATAAAATTTATTTGTTCAAAAGTTCTTTTTTGGTTATTTATCATCTTATCTATTTGCTGTTTTGTTGCAGCAAGAACAGATCCAAGAGGATTTCATGCTCATTTTGGGTGGGTTTCAAGGTTTCCGAGGACCCTGGGGGGTTTTAACTTCATTTTTTTTGAGGTTGTCCTTTCCCCTCAGGGAGTTGGGTGTCGTAGCTAGTTTTCTTTACGTAAAATTGTGCATGCTCTAATCTAACAATCAACTACACAAAACACACTACAAACACTCTAACATGTTGCATGTTAAATCAATGTTTAGATCTTCATGCAATCCGACTTAATAAAATCCTCGATCTACACTGCATAACGACTCCATTTAAGGAATTGGTTAAAACATACTATCTATCTTTGTCTTATGTGAGTAATTTATTCATTCAGTAATCTATCTTTCATGTGAGCAAGTACTTTTTAAGTATGATGATGATAAATGCTTTTAGTTCAAATAAATAAACTCCTAGAATAAGTGTCTTTTTCTTTCTTAGATTTTAAAGGCCTTAGATTCGTTTTATAGGGACTACCCCCCTTGGCTTCGCTAGGAGTTAGCCTAGACGGAGGAGTTGAGGATCAGGTGACAGCACCTTGACTCAAGACTTGCCTCCAAGGACACACCAAGTGGATTAAAGGTTTCTTCCATGATAAACCAGGTGTGTATTAGGACGGCAACAGGTACCAAAATATGATGTCTCAAATGTTCCTCGGCTTTCTCTTTCTGAACAAATAAGAGGCAATATAGCTTTAAAGGCCTAGGAAACAAACCTAGAAGAAAGCAAAAGACTTGCCACAGAGGTAAATGAAGCTTGTCTAGAAGCGTTATCCTTGCTAGACAAAGGACTAATTGATTTTGAAGGAAATGCTATCTCTAAAGCCCTGGGTCAAGTTGATATAGAGAAGAACCAGTATAATTCCATAACAAGCAAAGAAGAAGCTCTGAGGGCCATTTAGACAATGAACTGGATTGATCTCTTTCAAATAAATAGATGGATAGTAAACCCAACTTTTCAATTACAGGTCATATCCCAAGGAGCTAAAATGATACAAGAAAATTTGCCTCGGGTAGAGAGGAAGTTATACACTTTCGAGGTGAACGAAGCAATTGAGCCTTCAGGGTTAGTGGTGAAATTAGTGAGTAGATGCATCCAATGCATTGAATATGAGAAGGCAAGCACATCTGGAAACAAGTAAGGGAATAGGCCTATGCTATTCACATATTAGAAGGACAGATGGAAGCAAACAAAAAAGGCCAAAAATGAATGACAAATCATCAAGAAGATCAGACAATAGAAGCATTTCGGCCAGCAGACGAAGAGATTGCCACCGAAGCTCATCATTCTCTATGTTTTATTTTGTTATTTGAAATATTTGTTATTTAAATTAGGAGAAGTCCAATTGTTTTGATTTGTGACAGTTTTGTATAAATACATAGATTGAAGATCTATTAAAGGCTGCTTCTTGCCAATTGTAATAGAGAAAACTCTCCTTATTCAGTATTAATACAAGTGCAGACAGAGATTCCACATTTTGTTTAGTTTGGGTTATGTGTTTCTTCTATTTCTTTATATCTCATCATTTCTTTATGCATTCCTTGATAAATATTTGATTTCAATTTAGTACAACAACTAATGTAATCGTATTTCATCAGTAATTTGTTAAGTAGGCAGTTTTTCCTCTGCATTTACTGTGAGTAAATCAATACCTGCGAGTTGTGTGGATTGCTCTATCTTATACTTTATTCAAGGTTGCACTATCTATTTTCTTCTACTGCAACAAGGTGAGACTCTTCAGCAATTGATGCCTTGCTTTGTTTAATAGTTTTGTATTTTTCTCTCACATCATTCGATATTACAATTTTGACTCAGACACGAAATACAGCCTCTATGATGCCATACCATTAATTTCATTTAAGGAATTTTTCTCATATAAATAAGGTAGAAAAAGCACTTTTAAAAAATCCTCTCTTAAACTTTCCTGATGCCTGACATTACTCTTTGAGCCTTAAGTTTAATCTCAGGAACAACATCTTTTTGGTGTCGTTGTCGAGGACGGAGAAACGAAGTTATTTTTCCCTGGGAAAACGAGAAGGTAAGATTATGTCTTTGATAGTGAACAAAGATTGAATAACAAGTAAGGCTATTTTTATCTTTCACTTGGCGACTTCACCACAGATAAATTGGCATTCGGTCGAAAGAATACCAGAAAGAACTCAGATGATAAGCAGACCACACCTATATCAGATCCCAAAAGGTTGTTGAAACCAAAGGGATACCTCAAGTCGACTACCGTATCGGTAGGTAAAATATACCAACCCAAAGTTGCACAAATTAATACTAAGATTCTAGTTGAGGAATTAACTCCTGAACAAAACTTTAAACAAGTACCCTCTGCGGAGACATCAACTAGTAAACCTGAGGTTAGGTTTGAGAACTCGGAGGAAGTTGTACCCAAAATAAATACTGAGATTGACTCGACTGATACTCCTAAAGGTCAGAACGAAATATCTCTCTCTATACCCGTTGTCGTTAATATTTTGTCTACCTCATCCTTTCCCGAAGTAAAAGTTCCAGCTCTCCAAAACCCTGAAGAACATATTGTATACCCGGATTCATCCCATGTCGGTTGTCCTATTTATATATCTTGTAAGTCTGAGGAAACCAATCCACATTTCCCTTTTCCTCCTCTTCTATACTTTTCATCTCCTAACGACATTTTTTCGGAGTTTCCTTTGCCACATCCCGAAGAAGCTGAAAAGTCACCACTTCGGTCCCTTGAAGTTTTTGAAAACCCTTTTTTTTCCCGAAGTCTATCCCCTAGACTTCAAATGGATGTTGCTGGAGGAGGTGGTGTTGGAGGTGAAGGAGGAGGTGTAAAAGGTCAAGGACAACCCCCACCCCCTAGAATTTTTTCCAAGGTAGCGGCTAGATACGCTCCCTTGGTCTTCCCTGTCATCCTACATGATTTACCTGAAAATTATATGAAGCACTTACCAAAGTTTACAGGAGAAGGAGATTTAACCGCCACAGAGAACATAAACTTTTTCGATCAGTTCGATGATATTCTTGGCATTGAGCATGAAGATGTCTACTCAAGGCTTTTAGTGAAAACCTTCGAAGGAAAAGTATGAATCTGGTTTCTAGGACTCCCGGTAGGATCCCTACGGTCATATGATGATTTAGAAAACACATTTTTAAGACAGTGGGGAAAAAAGAAAGACCATCTGTATTATTTGATTGAATTCGAGGCTCTAAGAAAAAGGAATTCTAAGTCGGTTCTCGAATTTACTCAGATATTTAACGAATTATATCATAATATCCTAGCCGAAGTTAAACCCTCTCAACCTGTGGTAGAGGTAACTTTCGCAGGGGATTTTGAACCCGACTTTGCCCTACTTTTAAGAGAAAGAATATCTGCCACTTTGGCTGGAATGAAAGACAAAGCCATAGAAATCGAATCAAATATGATGGAATCTAGTAAATTAAAATCCAAGGTTGAGACAGAAACCAAAGAACCTAAACACTTCAGGGAACAAGTAGGACCCTCCAGATCTGGAAAGTTTGTGGAAGAAAAAATGGATGATATGGCTAAAATAATCAAATATTTGTCGAACAAAATATCTAGAATGGAGCTAGACCAATCCAAACCTAATCCATTCACTATAAATCTGTTAAGGAGAAATCATAACCCCCAAACACAATAAAGACAAGTAAAAACCGAAGATCCAAAAATTTCAGCTCCGTTTAAAATGGAAAATTTTATGCAAAGGGATGATATGGAGAACTACGAGGTGTTAGAAGAGTATATAAACAACCTTAGTGATGATGACCAGGAACCATATTTAACTAGGCAGGATTATGAAAGATCTCTAGACCTAGAACCCTTGTTTAATAATGAGGAAAGTATAAATAATCTGGGAGAGTCTGGATATCAAGGAATCGCCGAATCCATAATGGTCGAACTTTAACAGAAGTATAATTTAAGGTCAAGAGAAACAAATCCTACAAGTGTCCCACCAAAAAAGATTTTATCAAGAAATAAAGTGAATGAGGCAGTTGTTACTAAACCACTAGTTGAAACACAAGTTGCCCAAACCAAAATAGTTGAAACAAGAGCAACACAAACTAGGAAAACAGAGAATATTGAAACACAAGCTCCGACCAGAGAAACCGAAAAAACAACTGGAGGTTTCAGTTTAGAAAATGAACTAAATAAAATTAAAATAATCATGCCCTTGGTTGAGCTTGCCAAGAATCCAATTTATAAAAAACAGATTGCTAAGATGATAAATTTTTCTGATGTTGAATGTCACGCAAATGTGATCAATCTACAAGATGAAAGACCTACAATTATGTTTGGTCTGCACATCAAAAATACTAAGGATTGTGTTGCTCCATTTTATATTAAATTAACTGTGCATGACCACTTACTTCACAATTGCATGTTAGATTCTGGGGCCTCTCATAATTTAATGACTAAAGTTATCATGGAAAAATTGGGCCTGGAAATCATTAGACCTTATCAATATTTATACTCGTTTGATTCCAAAAAGGTTAAGTGTCTTGGCATGATCAAAGATTTGGTAGTGAATCTTGCACAGATTACTATAAATAGTATCCTTATGGATGTAGTTGTTGTTGACGTCCCTGCCAAGTATGGCATGCTCCTATCTAGATCTTGGGGAGCAAAATTAGGAGGTTCACTTCAACTGGACATGACTTATGCTACGATCCTGATTTTTGGTGGACAATTTACTCGACTATATAGAGAGACTAGACTGGCATATACTATAAGTGACCCCCAAAACCCAAACAATTACACAGTCTGTGTTTCCAATCATGATTTACGAAATTGTATTTTATCAATAGATGATGATTTTGAAGAATGTATAGAAGAAGAAAATAAAAAAATAGAAAAAACAAAAAAAGTGTAAATATTAGAGGAGTATGGAAAAAAAAAATTGATGGCGCTTCATCCTGCGAAGGGGTAGGAGCTGGAGTGTTATTTGTTGCACCTATAGATGAATATGTTATCCCCTTTTCATACAGATTACAGTGGTAAATTGATTATACAAATAATGTCTGTGAGGATGAAGCTCTAGTCTTGGGATTAAAGGCTGCCAGGAAGCTAAAAATCGAACATCTAATAGTTTATGGTGATGCAGAACTTATTGTGAAACAAATAAAGCAGCAATATCAAGATAAACATCCAAGGCTAAGGTCATACAGAAACTGCGCCTGGGATTTGATAAAGAATTTCTTCTCGTCCTTTAACATTCACTACATTCCCATAATGGAAAATTAGCAGGCAGACTCTTTAGCCAAAGCACTTGCGATGTTTGTGCTGCATACTATCCTAAAGATGAAGTATCATATCGAAATGACACACATACCTTCAGTCCCAAATACTTTGCAGCATTGGAAAGTCTTTGAAGATGACGAGAAGATTAAACAGTTCCTAGAAATGACAAGTTCTCTGAGACTCATATAAATCAAGAAAATCAGAATGATCCTATCTGGATCATGCAGGAAGGTGACGATTCTGAAAAGTTACAGGATAAGATTATAAATCACTTATTTATTGTGCTTAAGAATAATAAGATCCCCAGAGGTCTAATACCATTAGAAATATTGTTTGACCAAGATGATATACCCTTAAAATCTACCTTACGACCTCATCCCGAAGAGGTTGAAGACTGTAATATAGGAACTAAAGAGGATCCTAAACTTGTCAAGATATCTAAATACCTTCCAGCACAAGTAAAAAATAAGTACGTTGAACTTCTTAAATAGTACAAAGACATCTTTGCATGGTCCTATGATGATCTAAGAACTTACGATACGTCTGTGATTGAACATAAGATTCCTCTGAAGCACGGTATCAAACCTTTCAGGCAAAATCTGAGACAGATAAATCCTATTCTCTTTCCAGTAATAGAAAGGGAATTCAAGAAGCTTCTCGACGCAAAGATTATCATCACACTTAGGTATTCTGAATGGGTAGCAAATTTGGTACCTGTCAGGAAGAAAAGTGGAGAAATAAGGCTTTGTGTAGATTTCAGGAATTTGAACCGGTCGTCCCTCAAGGACAACTACCCACTGCCAAAAATGGATCATGTCCTGGAAAAAGTAGTTGGAGATAATAGAATGTCTATGATTGACGGTTTTTCCGGATACAAGCAAATTGTTGTCCATGAAGATGATAAAGAAAAAACTGCATTCACCACTCTGTGGGGAACTTTCATGTATGATAAAATGCCATTTGGTTTGATGAACGCAGGGGCCACTTTCCAAAGAGCGATGGATATATATTTCATTGGTGAGAGAGATAAATATGTTGTTATTTACTTAGATGATCTAACAGTCTTCTCCAATTTTGATGCAGAACTTCTGGTTCATCTCAAACAAACCTTCGAGAAATGCAGAAAAATYGGTTTGTCTCTAAGCCCTAAGGAGTCTCATTTTGCTATGCAAGAAGGCAAGCTTMTGGGTCATATAGTTTCAAAGGATGGAATCAAGGTCGACCCCAAGYRAGTMGAGGCTATTGAYACAATAAACATTCCTAKAAATAAGAAATAAATCCAGTCTTTTTTAGGGAAGATAAATTTTTTGAGAAGATTTATCCCTAACTTTGCTGAAATTGTCAAATTAATCATAGATATGCTGAAGAAAGACAGTGATATGAAATGGATTGTCGAAGCTAAAGCATCATTCGAGCGAGTTAATAAATCTATAAGCGAAGCTCCAGTGTTAGCTAGTCCAGACTATACTAAGGAATTCCTGATCTTTTCTTCCGCATCTGAACATACTATCGCAGCGGTACTCTCGGAAAAGAACGAAGAAGGTTTCGAGCAACCGATAGCCTTTTTCAGTAAAATTCTCTGGGATGCCGAATTAAGATATGATATATTGGAAAAACAAGCTTACGCGATGGTGAAATCTCTCAAAGCTTTCAGGACATATGTACTGCATTCCAAAATAATCGCTTGTGTGCCAACAAGCTCTATCAAAGATATCTTGGTACAACCAGACAGTGATGGCAGAAGAGGTCAATGCTTAGCTAAAATTTAGGAGTTCGATCTAGAAGTAAAACTGACCAATCTATTCAAAGGTCGGGGCCTGGAAAAATTATTAGCATAATCAAATTTCAGGGCACTCAAGATAAACCACCTGGAATCACACAGATATATCCCAAATATAGAGGAACTTGATGATCAAACCCATACAGTTCAGATCGAAGATAAATTTTCTGCCTCTGATTGGTATCGCGATATTGTTTCATACCTCCTTACCCTTCAGTGCCCGAGTGACATGACTCCATCCAAAGTGAGAACGTTGAAGCTACATGCAGTTAAATATTGTATTATTGAAGGTCAACTGTACTGGAAAGATCCTCTAGGTTTCTTGCTACGTTGTTTAACAGAACCTGAAATGGAGAATGTTATAAATGAATTTCACGAAGGAGTGTGTGGAGGGCATCACGCCTGGAGGGAAACAGCCTACAAGATTCTAAGAGCCGGATATTACTGGCCAAAGTTATTTACTGATGTGAATGCCAAGGTTAGAGCCTGCAACCCTTTCCAACTCTTCTCTGGTAAGCAAAATCTCCCTACACTACCTTTAGTCCCAGTCAAAACAGAACCTCCTTTTCAACAATGGGGTTTGGACTTCATCGGAGAAATCCACCCACAGTCAAGTGCCCAACATAAATGGATTTTAACTGCTACCGATTATTTCACGAAGTGGGTTGAATCCATTCCAACTTGGAATGCCACTGATTCAGTGGTAATAAAATTCTTGGAAGAGAACATATTATCGAGATTTGTTTGTGCTCGAAAAATAGTCATGGACAACGCCCAAGCTTTCAAATCTATGGAAATGGTAATTTTTTGTCAAAAATATAACATTGTGCTAGGACATTCTACAACCTATTATCCTCAAGGAAATGGGTTGGTTGAATCATCTAACAAGACTTTGATGAATATAATCAAAAAAGTGTTGACAGAGAATAAGAAGGCTTAGCACGTTCACTTGAAGTACACCTTATGGGCAAACCAGATCGGTACCAAGAAATCAATAGGTATGTCTTCTTTTCAAATGGTTTATGGTACTGACATTGTCCTTCCCATCAATATCACTCTTCCTGTGATGAAGTTGTGGCAAGACGCAAAAGAGGAGCCAAATGGTGTTACAAGGAGGATAAACCAAATAATCGAAGTCCAACAAAACTGTCGAAGTAGATGACAAACTTCAAAAGTACCAAGATAATATGAAATCCCTCTTCGATAAAAAAAGATAAAGACATGGAGTTTCTTCCTCGTGATCTAGTTTTAAAATGGGATGCTAGAAAAGAAGATGCAGGAAAACATGGCAAGTTCGATCATCTCTGGTTCGGACCATTCAGGATTACATCTACAGAGGGAAAGAATTCCTTCCTACTGGAAAATCTTGACGGAAAAACTTTCGATGCCCCTATCAACGAGCACTATCTAAAAATTTTCATGCAATAATCATGTTTCACATTACCATTGTATATACCGGTTTGGTTTCTTGTTTAAATTTGCAATTTCATTTTCCTTCGTAGGTTATCTAAATTTTACTTCTTCCTTGTAAATAAACCAATTTTTATTCAATACCATAAAGAAAAATATAAAATATTTGTATTGCATATCATTTCTATTCTGCAGAATTTTCTGATTTTTCCTTTTTGTACTCATGTAGAATACTTGCTATCAGATGAGAAATGAGGAGGTATCGGAACCCAACACTTAGTTTTCAAAACATTTGTTTTCTCTCAAAACAGGTGATGAATTAATAATTGGTTTGATTGAAAATGTAAATGGAATATGAGGTATGAATTTCGATATTTATTTGTTCAAGCTGAAATGCTAGAGAAATCTTATCGGATATAAACTAGGTTTCACTCATGTAAATATAATCACATGATCAAAGATCAGAAAGGTATAAATCTCTAGATTTTTGAATCAAATGAAAATAAAACAAAAATGAAATAAAAATAAAATAAAATAAGAATAAAAAGAGGCTTAAAAAAGATAAGCTTGATAATCGAGAAGTGAACTTATGAGGAAATGAGTTTCTTTTGCATCAAACCCTCTAAGTCCTTGCTCTGTTTCTTTTTGCCTATCTTCGAGTTTTTACTCTATTTTGATTTCCACTACCTGACCTTAAATCTTCATAGAAAGAAAGAATTTTGCCTTAGCTCTGAAAACTTAAGAACATGTCTTCAAAACAAGATTAGGCGAAAATCTTTATGTTCCTCTGATTTTAACTGAAAGAAAGTATGTCTAGGCTAATCCTGATAACTTTATCTCTTCTAACATATTTTAACTGATTAGTTCGCTCAAGGCAAATCCCCGAAAAATAAAAAATTCCCCATAAGATCTCCCCTATAGGAAAAGATGTATTGAAGATCGAGACAGACCTTCATTGTCAAATCTTAAACATATATCATCCCCTGTGTGAATCATACAAATTGATTGCCCCCACTTCAAAAATATAAAAAATATAAGACAGATGGTGAAAGGAAATTCATAAAATGATTGCCCCCATCTAGTCCAAGATAAATGGTGAAAGAAAATTCGTAATTCGATTGCCCCCATTTTGTCCAAAAGAGATGATAAAAGGAAATTCATGTAATGATTGCCCTCATCTCAATAAAATGCAAAAATGCTAATTGAAGTGGTGAAAGGAAATTCAATGGGAGATGTAGATAACTTCACCGGGGTACTGAACAAGCTCACTGGAAGTGAAGCAATATCTATGATATATGTAAGGATTTCATACATGTATAAACATACTCTGGTATCTAGTTCTCTTTCCGGTAATATTTACATTCTAAACCAACAAGGGATTCCCTAACTAAATTTGTTAAAATTACTTAGTCTCGATGCGAACGAAATCGACCAGAGTCTAATATTCCAGTTAAAGTTGTTTTGATTATCTTAGGCAAATACAAACTCAGTTTCAGGAAAAGGAAACTATTAATAGCCTAACTTGAGGTCAATAATTAAATGTGTTTTAAAGGTTTTTCTAGACTCGACTGAAGTCCAATTTTTCTCTGTATGATTTTTTCCCCGAAAGTGTTTCCCATAAATATAATGATGACTCTATTTACCCAATAAAGGCACTTGGTCTACTGTTCTTCCATGCCTCGCAGGGAGATGTGATCCCCATATGGAGCCTATGTTGGAACATATATAATCCTAAACTTTGAGTTTTGCATTCTCCACTTCATGAAAATATAATATTTCCCAAATTGGTAACTCAAGAAATTAACTTTCGAATTTCAAAAAAAAATTATTTTTGGTTAATTGGTCATAAGGCACGCATGATATCCGTCGTTGATGAAGTTCCCCCGTTTGATCGAATGATCCCCTTTTTACCAGAGTTTTGGAGCTGCCTAATTGTTAAAGAGTGCAATCACTAAAGGTCACTTTGGAGCTTCGCACTTTAGGCGTTTCGATAGGTCTTCATGATTAAAATCCTAAAACCTGAAAGTGTTCGTTATCACCTTTTCATAAACCTTTAAAGGACACGAGTCATCACTACACGTGTATCTTTCGAGTCTTCCCTGAGATGACACGTGACATTCATGTCTGACATTTTCATTTGAAGATTCATACAATTCTAAGTAACACGTGGCACCCCCTGGTCTCAACACGTCATCTGGAATGACATCATTTTCGACACGTCACTACGGGAGATGGCCTTTCATAAATATAACAAAGAGCTAACTCTCAAATCCATGAAGCATTAAGATACCGAAAATATTAAATCTTAATTAATTAAGTTAATCTTGGTCAAAATATAATTAACGACTTCGTGTTTCGGAGTTCGGACGTTTACCCTTCATCATATCCTAAAATTTTCGAAGTCCGAGTTTTCGAAGCGCTGGAACTTAAATGGAATTAATTAAAACTTAAAAGTGATTAGCGGATAATTAATCATTTCACAGCTTCGGGTTTCGGGGATTTTTTTTAGAGCTACATTTAAAAACCTTGAAGTCCAAATACCCGAAGCACTTGAAGTTAAATGCGATTAATTAATATTTTAAGAGGGATTATCTCATAATTAACCTTTTGCAGATTCGCGATTCGGGAAATTTCAAATCTATTTCATCCAAAACTCACGAACACGAACCACCAAATATTAATGGCATTTATCATAAATCAACGATAATGATTTTTAGCATGGATTGTGGATCGCCAGATATACTTTCTCATTAAGGTTAATAAATTTTTCGTCAATAAAGGTATACTCGAATCAATGCACCTGAGGTGAATAAGAATTCTTGATTTTGAATTCTATTTTCATCTTCGCAGAGTAGTAAGTTTTATTCAACTGAGAAGCTCACGCATTACCCTCTAACAGGTAACCTCGTTCTGATTTTATCGATATCATGGCACCACGGAAGATGATAAAAGTAGTTGGAGAAGGTGCAAATCTGAATGAGGACTTTTTATCAGATACCATGCCACGAGCCATAGACACAGTGAAATCTTGGACACAGGTGTTCGTGATTTTAGAGCATGAGCTTATAAATTGCCGAGAAGATTCTGGCGATGAAGTGAACGAAACTCATGCAACTAAACTCAAGGATATAGCTCAGTCAGAGCTACACAAAATAGTTGTGCGGTCGAGACTCATTCTGTATAACAACATGATAGGTTGGGCCCTGGGAAATGTCGACATCCAAACCAGGAGCTTTTTCAACTCTCAAAACGTTGTTGTTGGGTCTTTTTGACCAAAACACATACAATTAATGTATAATCTATCCCTCGATTTTAAATATAATTACAACGTTGCATTTAGGTTGTAGTTTGAGAAACAGGAGTGTATACAATATGATAAAATCTATCCTGATATAATCAAGTTCTGGTGGGAGCACCCAGAGAAATTGAGAGCCGACACTCATGGCGTGTATGCCACAGCATCGTTGGATACCCACATGATCTATGTAGCTATGATGCTATGCGTACTATTCAGAAAGAAGAGACAGACTCATTTCCCGGTGGAATGGGTATCAATTATGCGCAAGGTGGCTGAGGGATACTCTTTCAACTGGGCCAAGATGTTGTTGGATAATCTGGCCAAAGCAATCATCAAATACTAGCTAGCTAAATCAAAGGAACAGTCTGCCCCTTTCTACATGTCTGCATATATTATGGATTCCATATGCTTCATAACCCCTTTCCCACTAATGAATTGGAGCTAGACCCCAACCAATGCAGAACCTATACACTTTTACCATTCCAAATTGTGGGAGGAAAAGGACAAAGATTTATTCTACGAAATGTGCCATCATGTAGTGGTGCCCATTCATATAGCTTTATATGGCTTCCCACCCCCTCGGATTTCAGATAGAATCATGGGAAACCTAGGAAAAATAGAAGATTGGTTCATAGACGAAAAATTCTCCTATATCAGGGTTTTCGGATGCTCAGTCCCTCCTCATGCTCTCCCAAGGTTTTTACTAGACCGGCTAGTATGCCGAGAAGTAGCTTATCAAACAGTGACAGGGGGCATCAGCAAGGAGCTGAAAGCAGCCCAAAAAAAGGCATGGCCTACCTTCCCTCTCTAGGTCGGTAGGTTTTCATTATTAGACTTCGGTCACTCCAAAGTGGAGGCTGCAGCTCTGGAGGATGTCAAGTTGGTTGGCATCAAGTTTAAAATCCACAACCCACAGAAAATCATGGAAAATCACCTGGCCCAATACAACCTGAAGAAATATGTGCATGAGAAGTCTCCACATGATGAAATGTTCAGGGGGGTCAGGTCCTATGAGGAAGTACTAAACAGAGTTCAAACTTTGTCCCCAGATCAGCAGGACAGTTTCTTCATTTTTCAAAGACACGGACAAAGCAGCTTGCCGAAAGTACTACAAGGAGAATCGGCAGCCACTTTGCCTACACAGGAAACTGTGCCTTCGGGTTTTGAAACAGGGAGCTCTGGCAAACAGGATACTGAGAAAAACCCAAAGAGCACCAAAGTTTTAATGTAGTAAGTAGAGGCTTCACTATCAAATCCATTAGGCACTAAAGCAAAGGCTCAGCTTGAAGCTTTCCTAAAGAAAGGGTAGGATACATCTCCTTCTACACCAGCCACATCTGGTTCCCATATCGTTGAGAAACAACCATCCACATAGATCGGTACCCCTATTACTTAATTGACATCATTGCAGTCAAGTTTCGGGAATCCTGGTTCTGAAGTCATTTATTTGGGTGATCTTACCCCAATTTCACCCGAAGAGATTCCCCCTTCAGACTTCTTCTTCGACAAGAAAAGGAGGGCCATCGTCAAACGAGAAACACATCAGAAATATGGAGAGATGGTCAAAAGGAAAAGAATGGTGTACAATGGACAGAATCGAGATGCTATAGAATTTGCCAAGGAATTTGCAAGTTCGTTAGGCGCTTTCTCCACTGCTAATCAATGGTCTGTAGAAAATTTGGTCGAGCAACTAAAATAGAGAAACCTTTTCATAGGGCAGTTGCAAGATCAAATAATGACTATGGAACATAATGTGAAAAATAAGATGAACCAAAATTTTGAACAGGTCAGAGCTTATGACGGGCATCAAATTCAATAGCTGCAAGCTAAATTTGAAGAGCTCCATCAGAATTCACAGGCCAACAGAGGTTTTCTCATGCAACAAGAAGAGTTAATAAAGCAATTGCAAGCCAGGTTAGACTTGACTGAAGGTACAACATTAGAGATATCATCTTTTTGGTCTCAAGCACTGGAGGTAAATGAAAATCTATAAACAGCCCAGCAAGATCTCTTCATGAAGGTCGATGCCATCCACAAATGCTACCAGACAGTACACCTCTCTCTAAAATATATCTATATTAAAGAAAGAGAGGCTTGCTTGGCTCGAGTCAAGTTTCAAGAGGTTGTCTTATTGGTACCAAAATATGATGTCTCAGATGTTCCTAGGCTTTCTCTTTCTGAACAAATAAGAGGCGATATAACTTTAAAGGCCTGGGAAACAAACCTAGCAGAAATCAAAAGACTTGCCAGAGAGGTAAATGAAGCTTGTCTAGAAGCATTGTCCTTGCTAGACAAAGGACTAATTGATTTTGAAGGAAATTCTATCTCCGAAGCCCTAGATCAAATTGATATAGCAAAGAACCAATATAATTCTAGAACAAGCAAAGAAGAAGCTCTGACGGTCATTCAGACAATGAACCAGATTGATCTATTTCAAATAAATAGATGGATAGTAAACCCAAGTTTGCAATTACAGGTCATATCCCAAGGAGCGAAAAGGATACAAGAAAAGTTGTCAATTAACCAATTTTCTTGAATGTAGGCACGTGACAATAAATGTTTTTTAGTAGACAATATAACTTGAGAACCATGTGATTGTCTAAAATGTAATGCATGAGCTTATTTAAAACAATAATGAGTGGAAAAGCATGTTTTTCAACTATGGATAACTTTTCCTCATTAGCACTCAAACATTGGCTCATGAAGGAAAATGGTCTTTAGAATATTTCAACATATTATTACATTAAGATAGTTGAAAAAACTTCATCTATTTCATTAGTATAGAACTAAAATTCCTTTAGAAAATTAGTCTTAGCCAAAATGGGGAAAATAGTGATAGCATCCTTTATGGACTGAAAATCATTTCGAGCATCTTTATCCTAGCATAAATTAGTGTTTGGCATTAATGGCCTATGAATAGGTTGGATGATTTCAATAAATTTAGGGATGAATCCACACATAAAATATATCTTACCCATGAAGGCTTAAATGGATTTCTTAGATGCAGATGGGAGTAATTTATAAATGGCATAAATTCTTTTAGGATTAATGCTCATGCCATTTTCAGAAATAATTTGACCTGGTAGCTTTCCCAATTACATCAAAATAAAATTTGTTAGGTTTAAAAGAAAGGTGTATGCATCTTATTTCGATAATCTTAGGGTTGTTTTTGGAACCAATGTTTATAGAGGTAATCTCTCCAAATTTATGCTTGGAATATTCATTTTTCTTGACTTAAGGACCTTGGGGAATAATTTGCATAAAACATGCTTTCCAAAGTGACAATTCTTGTCGGATAAACATTATGCTAAGGGTTGATAGTGCCAAGAGAACAAGGAAATTTTGGGCATCGCATAAAAGAAGGTGATTTAGTCATTTTATATGAGAGACATGACCATATGAAATCCATCATAGCATAGAGTGGAACAAAGAATAAGAACAAATTTTTAATGACTAGGAACAAAAAACCCTTACTGATAGAAAAAAATTATTGATTTTAATGGTGGCATTGTTCGTGTTGTGGGCTAGCTAGGGCAACCTTTGTCGCTCGCAATGTGGCCTATCTAGGGCCTCCTCTTTCACCCGTGTTGTGGGCTAGTGGGTGTCCTCTATCTCACGTTGTGAGCTAGCTAGGGCCTCCTCTGTCTTGCATTGTGGGCTAGCGAGGGCCTCCTTTGTCTTGCGTTTTGGGCTAGCTAGGGCATCCTTTGTCTCTTGTTGTTGGGGTCAGGGTTCTCATCCTTTTCATTGTCGGGAGCTCGATCCACTCCACAATATGAATGGTATGGACTTCTTGGTTGGTGACCTATGAAGGAAAGCATATTCAACTTTGTTTTTGGGGAGGGATACAGAGGGTGTGGTTATTGCCCGATGAATGAGGGTTTTGGTTTATGTTTTTTTATGTATTTTTTTATATATATATTATGTTTTGTTTACATAAATTTATGTAATATAGGTCAAGGATTAGGGGCTATGCATGTTAGGTGTTAGGGGTTATGCATATAATAATTATCAAGGGCGGTGCTTAGAGTTTATAAGGGTTATGGATTATATGAATTAGTGGATGGGGGCTAGGGTTTATAGAGATTAGGGGTTATAGTTGTTAGGATTTTAGTGGTTAGGGTGGAGATGGCTATAACAATTAGGGATTATGGGGTTAGGTGTGATACTAATTGAGGTTATTATTTGTAGTGGAGAAGGGTTATATTAGAGGTTATATAGAGTAAGAGTTAGGGGTTATAATGGTTATTAGAGGGATATAGTAAATGATATATGTGATAGTCTTGGGGTTACTATGGGTCATGGGATATATTTATTAAGATTCATATTAATATTTTTAAAGGTGAGGGGTTATATTGGTTACCTATAAGAGTTCAAAATGATTATGTTATTAGTTATATGGTTTAGAGTTTAAGGGATATAAGATTTGGTGTTTAATGGTTATATAGGTTATATAGATTTATGATCACAAGTTATTGGGGTTAGGATTTATATTGATTATAAGAGTTAATATTAATGGTTATATGGGATATATAGGTTAGACTTATAAATGTTAGTGGTTTGTAGTTATATGGTTTAAATTTTAAGGGCTATAAGGTTTGGTGTTTAATAGATATAGGGGTATAGGATTACAAGTTATAGGGGTTAGGAGTTATATTGAGTATAGGAGTTAAATATTAATGGCTATAGGGGATATATGGGTAAGATTTATAAGGGTTATAATGCCTAGGTGTTGTATGGAGTATATTATAAGGTAAAGGAGGTTAATGGTGATAATGGTTAAATGGATAAGGGGTTACATGGGTTAGATGTTACATTGTGGTTTGTAAATGTCAGGGGTTAGGGTCCATAACCTTGGTGCACAAGAAAAGGAGATGGCTTGGGTAAGAAAGGATCCTCAAGATGAGAGGGGATGGAAGAACATATGATGATAGGATGTACAAAAATTGTGGGATTAAGCCAAGGAGAAATAACATAAGAAATTTATATAATTTTAACTATTCATCCAAGTCACATAGATTGTATTGAGAATAAATTCACCATTAATATCCTAATCAAGAAGGATAGTCAATGAATTAAAGGATTGGTCATAAAAGGTCTCTAAAACCTTTTGTTGAAAGAGAATATCCATGTAAGTGGGGCATCTCTGAGGGTCAGTGAAGGCCTCCAACTAGAGTCCAATGAAATGTATATAATGGCAATGGAAATGGCAATGATGATGACAATGATGATGACGATGAAAATGACGATGACGTTGATGATGATGATGATCATGACAATGATAATGACAACGATGACGACGAATACGATGACAATGAAAATTACGATGATGATGATCATGACAATGGCAATGACGGTGATGATGACATTGACAATGGTGATGATGATGACGATGATGATGGCAATGACGATGATGAAAATGACTATGAAAATAATGACAATGACGATGAAAATAGTGATGATGATGAAAATGACGATGACAATAATGATGATGATGACAATGATGATGACCATGACGATGACGAAGATGATCATGATCATGACCATGCCGATGACGATGACGATGATGGTAATGACAACAATGTTGATCACGGTTATGACAATGACAATGAAGATGACGATGACGATGACGATGAAGATGACAGACAACGACTATCATAATAGTGATGATGATAACAATGGTGGTATCCACTTCCACATGGTCATGAGTTTCTGCCACAAGGTCATGAGTTTCCATGACATAAATCCCTTGGTTTACATGGATCATATTCCATTTATAGTTCATCATCATACCATGTCCATGACTTGGAGAATTATAGTTTGAAAAAATTCAATGCTAGCCCCTTTCATTGGTCGTTGTTTCTGAAAAGTTACAATGAAGATGCTATAGTAACAACGAACATGTTCATTGAAATCTCATCAAAATATGATGATAATGATGATGACAAATACGATGATGGATAATTTCATCTCCTTCACAGTTAGGTTATAATTTTGTTGTTTGATTGTCAAATTCTTTGTGTGAGTCGTATTTGAGTCTTGAAACCCTCCCATACCGTCAATGCATGAATCTACTATAACCAAGTCAATTTTTTGTTCATATAAGCACAAACTGAAAAAACTTCAATGTTGGCCCCATTCACAAGTCACTTTGTGCGAGGTCAAAGTAAAGAATAATTTCCACTAATTGGTAATTAATGGATAACCTTGAAAATTGTTAGACGAAGCAAAGTTAAAAATGGATATGATGGTATAAACTTGAATGAGATTCTCTTGGTTTTAGACCTTGTACATGGTAGATGAGATCTTAAATCATCCTTTAGGCCCTTGAATACTATTTTTTTTTATCCATATACCATGTACAAAACCTTAAGACTCATTTATAGTTCATAAAACCTTGTAATGGTGCCAATATGAAACATAGGCCAAAGATTTCATTTATAGGTCCTATGTGGTGGTTTTAGACCCCATGCATGGTTTGGGAGTCCTAAAAGTGTATTGTTTGCCTTAAGACATTTATAGTTCCTCCTCATACCATGTCCATGACTTGGAGAATCATAGTTTGAAAAATTCAATGTTGTCCCCTTTCATTGGTCGTTGTTTATGGAAAGTTTCGACGAAGATGTTATAGGAACGACGAATACGTTCGTTGAAACATCATCACAATATTATGATAACTATTATGACAAATATGATGATGGATAATTTCATCTCCTTCATAGTTAGGTTATAATTTTGTCGTTTGATTTTCGAATTCTTTGTGTGAGTCATATTTGAGTCTCGAAACCATCCCATACCGTCAATGCATGTGTCTACCATGACCATGTCAAATTTCAGTGCATACAAGAAAAAATTGAAAAAGTTTCAACGTTGGCCCCATTCACAGGTCAGTCTACGTGGGGTAAAATTAAAGCATAATTTGCACTAGTTGGTAATTAATGGACAACCTTGAAAATTGTTAGACGAATCAAAGTTAAAATTGGAAATGATGGTATAAAATTGAATGATATTCTCTTGGTTTTAGACCTTGTGCATGGTAGATGAGCTCTTAAAGCATCCTTTAGGACCTTGAACACTATTTTTTTTATCCATATACCATGTACAAAACCTTAAGAGTCATTTATAGTTCATAAAACCTTGTGATGGTGCCAATATGACACATTGACCAAAGATTTCATTTATATGGCCTATGTGGTGGTTTTAGACCCTATGCATGGTTTGGGAGTCCTAAAAGTGTATTGTATGCCTTAAGACATTTATATTTCATCCTCATACCATTTCCATGACTTGGAGCTGCATGGTTTGAAAAAATTCAATGTCGGCCCCTTTCACTCGTCGTTGTTTCTGAAAAGTTTCAACGAAGATACTATAGGAACGAGGAACATATTCATTGAAACCTCGCCACAATAGTATGATAATGATAATGACAAATATGATGATGGATAATTTCATCCCATTCACATTTATGTTATAATTTTATCGTTTGATTGTCGAATTATTTGACTAAGTCATATTTGAGTCTCGAAACCCTTGCATGTGGTAAACGCATGCATCTACTATAACCATGTCAAATTTCAATGCATACAAGAACAAACTGAAGAAAAAAAATTGAATATTGGCCCCATTCACAGGTCACTCTGTGCGGGGTCAAATTAAAGCATAATTTCCACTAATTGGTAAATGGACAACCTTGAAAATTATTAGATGAACGAAAGTTAAAATTGGAGATGATCGTATGCACCTAAATAAGCTTCTCTTGGTTTCAAGAGTAATATATTATGTACTAAACAATTCCAACCACGTGAAGGTGGAAGCTCATATGGCCCCTCCCCCACCCCCCCTCACAACACTCTTGATTCCCCAATACCAAATTTATGTACTATAAAATATTTCAAAGCAACATAGTAAGAATCAAACATAGAAACTAAGAAAACAAAAATTTAAGGTAAATGAAAGAGAACAAATCAATTTAAAACATAAAAATACATACTTCATACATTTCAACATTTTGATATCAATAATATTCTTCTTCATCCAACTCAACATATGTATCATCCAGTTTTGAATTGATGTTGAAAGGATTGGAAATATCAGCATCTACATCAATGTCGTCATTTCCAATCATATCATCATCTATATCATCATCAAGAACATTGTCTCCTACATTTGGTTTGACTTCTTCAAGTTATTCATCTAACACATCGTCGATATCATCTTCATCCAGAACATTGTCTAGAATATCTCCTTGAATTTCTACGATGTCTTTGTCTGACACATGAACTAACTTCTCCTCTTCGTCATCTTCTTCTTCAATATCATATACTTCCGCTACATTATACTTTACTGGCCTTCTACTTGGATCATATCTAACAACATATGACCAACCCCCTCTACCTGGAACCTCTGAGTAAAATACTTGTTCGCATTGGCTTAGAAGAACATAGGGCTCTGATCCTAGCTCAACATTCCTTGTATTAACCATGGTAAATCCATTAGCATGTTGATTAATATTTTTATCACGATCATGTTCATTCATTTGTAGCATGTACTATTTGACATCAAACATAACTAATTTGAAGGATTTAAAGTCGCACTCAAGTATATCATCCAAAAACCCATAATATCGATTTTTAGAGACTTTTGGATGTCTGACACTTCTAGAGGAAACATTAGTAACCTGAAATACTGCAGTTATCCCACTATCAAAAAATTTCATCTTTTCATCCAACTTTTTGATGCGAAATTTGTGGCCATTGCACCACATAACCTTGTTGTGTTTCAACTGAAATATGCCAAACATGTAAAAATGCATTTTCAATTGATAAACATATTTATACTTGGAAATTATGCAAATTAAGAAAAAAAAAGATGCCATATACATCAAACTAATATTAAAAAAAAACTAAATAGTATGGGTGAATATGCTTGCATGTTTATCTTTTAAACCATATGCTAAATCAATTTCCCTTTGTGTAAGATTGGTATCTCCTTTGCATTTGGCTTATTTGACCAATGTATCCACACCATACCATGATAATATACCATTATTAGATTGTCTTGATCATTCAATCCATACCTTCATCCAATCAAGATTGTTTTCAATGTATAAATGTATTGCATCCCACTCTTGACCAATTGTATTAAAATAAAATAAAATCACATGTAATCAATTAACATGATATACATTCATAATAATGGATTATGCAGGAAGACTAAAAATTAAATAAGTACAATATACATAAAAACAAAAAGTCAAATGTATTATAAATCCCCACCATCTTCTTAAATGTCACTTTCCTCATTCTACCTTTCCCCAATAGGTGTTCCCCTTCAAATTTGTTGATGGAGTTGACATCCCAAATGTGATCCACATTAATACTTGCAGCTATTTTAGGAATATATTGAGTAATATAAACCATGGTTTGATATACCATAGAACCCTCGGGACATGCTCTTTGTCTAACCAAATCCTTCAATGATTTCAAGTTCCTCTCAACCATCCACATTGACCTTGTGTCTACAGGTCTACACTTTTCAATCTCCTCAACTTGGTGTACAAGGTAGTTTTCTTGTGCATTGAAAAATGTCAAAGGTAGATACTTTTGCATTTCACACATTAGACGAGGAATTTGTAACCTCCAATACTTTTTATCCTTTTTATATATTTCTTTAGATGACAACCATCTACAAATGATGCAAGCAAATCACAGGTTTCAACAAAAAAGTATATAGTATTGCATTACAAGTAAAACACATGCAGTCAAATATAAGTTGTACAACGAATTGAACAAATTACACTTTGCATATAAATCACCACTTACCTCATGTATTTTCCAAGATCATATATAACTTGTTTGACATTTCAAAGTTGTCTGGGAGAGATAGAAGTAGAACATACTGTAACATAAAAAATGAATAATTATTTATTCCCAAATTAGTAGAAAAAAAACGCTAACAGGATGTTTCACCAATATAGAAATATATACACTAAAATAATTACCTTAATCAAGGTATGCCAATCATGAGTTTTTACCCCACCTAATTCACCTTTCTTTCTTAGGATATTATTTATGTTTGAAGAAAATCAAGTGGGAAATTTAATATTTTTAATAACCCCTTTTACATCCTTGCTTTGTTGCTCTATCAATAACCATGGGAGGGAACTTATATTTTGGTCGTCTGCGTCGCTATTTGAATGAATCACACTTTGAATTGCATGATTGGCTTCCTTAATGTCATTAAAAATATTGAAAATGTTTTCTTTGTCACTCCTTATATCTAAGATTCACCATAATGTTTATGTTACATTCTTCTCGGTGTGCATTGTATCAAACAAATGAACAATTTCTAGGTGCTCATAGTAGGGGAGCCTACTAAATTGTATGTGATAACTTCTCATTCCTCATGGAGGAGCCCCATTATTAATGCCTTCATGACGACCTTCAAGGTGAAGCATATAAATTAAAGATATTACAACAATACTTGTCAATTAGTACAATAAATAAAATGCAATAAAAATATAAAATATTCCAAACATTTCATGTATGATACATAAACTATTTGATCCATACCTTGAAGATTTCTATTATATTGCAACTTCGATAGACGAGGTGTCATTCTCCGTGGTTTTAATTCAGTGTCTTCTTTCCCATTGAAAAGATGTTTCTAGGTACTTCAACACCTATGGTTATGTTGTGGCAAACAACAACCCCCACATTTTCTTTTGAATGCTAAAATTTGGGTCCTTTTTTTTGTTTTGTATTATGATTTTGTTACTGGTCATTAATGTTTTTAATCTGCTAAGTATTAAAATTTCTTTTGACTTTGATTCTTCTTCTTTATATTGATTAAATTTCATGATTTCCAACATGAAATTTCCAAAAACAATCGTTAACAACTAGCAGATTGGTTTCATAACATGTTCTTGTTTTCAGGATTTCTCTTTTGGAGAATGGATTTGAGTTGTGCTTATTATCATCATTCAAATTTATTAATTGGATAAGATGCGAGGATGAATGTGTTATTAGTCTTATTTTTTGGTTTTTACGACTCATTTCTTGATACTTTACATTGAGCTATGGAATCAGATTCGATTGAATAATTAAACATTTGGCTTGCTATGATTCTAGTTCTAAAAGTCATGGTGTTTATCATAACTTAGAACTATGAGAAATGTTTAAATGACTTACATATATTTCAAGCCTATCACTCGAAATGTTTGATTATATCATTGCTTTGATTATCATGTCGTAAATTTTTGGTTTGTCAAAGATATTATGCAAAGGATTTGGTAATCAAACATTTGAATGATTATTCTTAAGTGTCAATTCCTTGATTTCATGCTACTATCATATCAGCCCTATGTTTATTGTTGCATCAAATATTTGGAGCGTAACACATCACAACATAAGTTCATAAACTATCATTGTTGTAGTGTACCCTTTTCACTACCGAGGTTTTCAAACCTCTCAGTTACCATTCTATACATGGATTTTTACATAATTCATACAGACATTATAAGCACATGTATTTAAACAATTAAACACACTTAAATCTCAGAGTAAAATATATAAGTTACTGCTACAATTAAACAAGCCATAGCATTCAACAGTAATTCATTTACACAGCGGAAACATGATAACATATCCAGAAGAGTCATGCAAATGTGATAAAACATAGTCAGATACTTATCTGCTGACAGTG
>JASDQU010306145.1:1588-20401 GCA_032191745.1 Picea mariana
AAAGGAACAAAAGGAAGTTTGGTTCAAGGAGGAAGCCAAATCAAGAGAAAGACATTTCAGAAGTACAATGCTTCAACTGTCGAAAGTATGGTCACTACAAGATTCATTGTCACGAGCTGAAGAAAATGAAGGAGAAACACGAAGCATCAATTGCCGAAGAAAAAGGAACCTACAAAGAAGACTAAGTAGGATGGAAGAGACTTCCTCTTCTAAAGGTAGCAAAACTCTTCTTATTTCTTGTACATATCTTGCTTTGCATAATCTCTGTACATATCTTGTATATCTATCTCTTGGAAGATAATGTGTTCCAAGAAGAACTATACCTATGGAAGAACAACAAGATAATAATGGATATCATTAGATAATACACATGAAAGGATGAAATACAAATCATGTGGAAGCTATTGCAAGATAAGACGATTCAATCATGAAGAGACTTAGAAGAAGCAAAGACAGAAAGAAGTCAACAATCGAGAGGAAATTGGAAAAAGACTTCTGACGTTTTGTAGAAGACAACAAGATGGAAGCATGGACTCTGTTAGACAAGAGAGCCAATTATATATTGCAGAAGACAATAAGATGTAGATGGAAGCGTGGACTCTGCTAGACGGAGGGAGCCGATTATATGCACTCATACATGAAGCAAGGATTAAGAGGGAGCTAATCTTATGATCCATTGAAGATGATGAAGTATATATCCATGATAGCAGCCATGAAAGACAATACATATTCTTCAAAGAGAATCCTTAAAGTATCCCTAGTTGTCCATCCACATCCGTGATCCCATGATGGAATCTTTAGGGCATGGAATCTATAAGAAAACTTCATGGACCCAAGATATAAAAGAAAAACATGAGGAAGAACATGAAGATTCCAAGAAAGAAAGAGAAACCAGAACAACCAGTCATTGTATCAAGAATCACAAGATTACCGGCCTGATATGAACTCACTAAAAGCAATCAAGCAGAAGAACTGAAAGTCATGATAAAGAACAGTGTATGGAAGACTTATGAATGAAAGCACTGCGATATCTAGAACTAGAGGTTATCCCAGATGGAGGGAGAATAATATGATGATTACTTGTTCAAATAAACCAGACTTATCTCTACATGAGTCATTATATCATCTGCAACATCCATGAGTTGGAGTTCTACATCAGATGAATGCAAAGAATGTTCTCCAGAGAAATTGAATAAAGAGCGTATGAAGAGAAACCTCAAGACTTTGAGGCATACCAGAAAGAGACCCTTACATGCAGACATAAGAAGACAACTTGGTGGAGAACCTCCAGTGCACAGCAGAAGCGTGGTGAAGATTTTCTATAACATAGATATTGTATCAAGATGATTACTCAGTAGATCAAATCTCATGATGACAGAAGAAGTGCCACATGGATATGTTCTAGTTTTTCCAACACTGATATACTCTATTGATCAGAGCTACATGAAGCCTTCAGAGAAAACCAGTGTTCTAGACCAAAGTACCTTTGAAATCAAGCATTACATTATCCGTGATGAAGTCTAGAAAGGAGAAAGTGGTTCTCCAATACATATCTCCACAGATGAGCAGATAAGCATACATTTTGGTAAAGCTTCTATCCAATATGAAAGAGTTTGCGTACTCAAGCCGGAGCTCGTGGAGATGACTTCCTTATTGAAAAAGGAAGAGATGAATCCCAGGTTGGGAGGGAGCACTGAAAATATTATTGAGGACATTCATTTTCAAGATTGAAAAATAGTCCATCTTGGACAGATTCTTTCCTGTTCGGAAAGTGGATTGAGATTTCTGACGGACAACAGTTTCCCATTGTGGTTAACATGGGAAATGGTCCAGATTGTTGATGTATCATATACAATGACTTCCCATTGTGGTTAACATGGGGAGTGGTCCAGGGCAATCTCTCTTCTTGAGGGTTACTCAAGAAGACTGGCTCGCCTCGCCGAACAAGGATTTCTCATTGTGGTTAACATGATGAATGGTCCGTTTTGGAGGTTGATATAGGACGGTATTTTCCTCTTGTGGTTAATAGAGGAACTGGTCTAGACAGTCATTCCTTAGGGTTTATACATTCTCTCCAGGGTTCACTTTGATTAGTGTAGGAGGAATGGCCCAGGGTGGGGAATGGTCCAGGCTCAACAACCAGGGACAATCATTCCTTAGGGTTTATACATTCTCTCCAGGGTGCACTTTGATTAGTGTAGGAGAAATGGCCTAGGGTGGGGAATGGTCCAGGCTCAGTAATCAGGGAAATGCATTCCTTAGGGTTTATACATTCTCTCCAGGGTGCACTTTGATTAGTGTAGGAAGAATGGCCCAGGGTGGGGAATGGTCCAGGTTCAGAAGACAAAACAATTATTCTTCCTTGCTTGAGAAGAATAGTCCAGATATCTCGTTGTTCTACTCTGAGGACATATATTATTTCATATCTCACAGGCGTGAGTGAAAGATTGGCCCAAATAATTCAGTTTATATCATAACATTGTTTCTGTGCAGGTTGATATCAGATGATTGTTATGAAGATTGTATGAAAATAGATGTATACTACTATGGTGGATGTGTTCCACTGTTCGTGACTATACGTTATTGATCAAGTACTTGTTTTCTACTTGGTGTGGTAGTGTACCACTGGATTGTAGTTATGTACTACTATGAATAGACACAGTTGTGTTCTATTTTGTTCTGATTGCCTTGAAGACTATCAAGCAGTTTATTGGAAATAATTATCAGCCAGATGAATGATGAACATAGATTTTCCAAACAGAAAATGGTTCAGAACATTTACTCTTCTAGATTAGAAGAATGGCTCTTGTATCACTCTGTGGAGTGAGCATCCTGTCTGATTACTCAAATAGAGTATGGTTTCGAGAGATGATGCAGCTGATGATGATGATGGTGCTCATGATCTAGTCTATATAACTATGTTGATGCTACCGGGTGAATGGTATGTTTTGTGCTCAAAGACCATTACCTGTAATACCTCCCTAGCTAGGAGGGAGTGTTGATATTATGGTAGTTGCGGGAGGTATTTACCTCCACGTGTAAACCTGACAAGGATAGAATACTTCGGGAAGCAAGAAGAAACCCTAATGAGTTGGTTAATAACCCTAGAAGACTTGTCAGCTCAAGAAGATAATTTATATTAGGTTATTAGCCTCCAAGAGAAGAAGTCGGCCAGAAATAATATTATATATTGAACAGACAGATACCCAGAATGAGAAGTTGGCCCTGGCAGTTAGCTAGAATTAGTAAATACAAGAGGCCAGTTCTCATTCTGGCAGGCAGTCTCAGAATTGCAGTGCCTAGTCTTGTGTGCACTGCAGTTGCCCAGTTTCTACGCAGTTTTGGAGGAGAGCTGTCGTTGCAGCTGCTGCAACTAGCAATTATGCTTGGACTATCTGATTAGCTCTTTGTGATGCGTTATCCTTGGGGAAAGGTGCACTACCCTTTTTTTGGCTATCTAGCCTAGGGTTTGCTTCTGGAGTGATTCTCTATCAAGGTTAAGGTGCTCGGAGGGTGGCTTCGACCTATGGTTGGGTGACAAGGGTATTGTCAATGGTCAAATGAGCACACATATTTCATATTATAACAATGGATGCCACTATAGGTCAAGTTTCTAAGTGGAAGATGGATTTGATGACACATATCGAGAGTGGTTTAAGGTTGCCAAGGCCTTGGGTACCTACTGAAAGTGTTTGTACATGCTCGAGACACAAGAAAATCCAAGTATGCATGTAGTATATCAAGTGGACAAGCAAGTTAAGCTTGCTGTCCCTAATTACAACATTAAAAAAAAACATATATCATCGAACAAATGATTATTAGAGCTGCTAATAAGTGTCAAAAATCAAGATAATGATACAAGAGCTACGCTAGATATGACTAGTACAACTCAAGACTGCAAGAGGTAGACTTTGGCACAAACATTAGATTGTAAGAAAAAGGTACCACATAGATATTATTCAACATTATGGCTATAGCAAACAAGTTTTTGCAGTATAAAAATCAGCCACCAAAAATCACAAGCAATCCACCCAAAAGATGTGCTAGGACTAGTAGATTATAGGGGTAGATTATTAGCAACTTCTAACGGTTGAATTGTAAGTTATAAGTAAGCAAATAATGCTTTTTATGCAGCCCTAATGGCTATATATTTTAATGAGTTACATCTCTAATAATACCAAGCCAATCAAGATGCCCTAGTGGCCTTGAAAAACTCTTAACATCTAGAAATAATTCCAACTTGAACAAAATTGATATCCCACCAAAACATGTTTACCAAGGCAAACAATTTATTTCTCCAATGCAAAAAATCAGATTAGTGCCTTTAAAATATGGGTGAATGGAGTCTTTAAGTACAAGTTAGACCAACAAAATCCCTAGGGATGTAAATCCTATTACTCCCTAGGGCATGCCAATCAAACTAGGAAAAATCTAGGAGGGTGTACACACTCGTACTTCTCCTAGAAACCCTCGCAGAAATGACTTATAAACTTAGCAAATAAGATGAAGCTTAATAGAGGGTGTATTAAACATACTCCTCCTATGGTTTCAACCAACAATGACCAAGAATAAGAAATAAAGAACTAATTAATGCAGATTTTCGTTACCAATTCCAAGAGAGAGAGAGAGAGAGAGAGAGAGAGAGAGAGAGAGAGAGAGAGAGATCAAAACCTAGTTCACCAAGCAAATTACCATCCAAGAGAAAGAACATAAGCCTTCAAGAGGTGCACACCACCTTAGTTAATCCATTCAACAAGAGATACACCAAAAATAATTTTCAAGAGAGAGATACCAAGAATGCTCAAGTGTAGAAAAAATTTCAGCCAATATGTCTTCTCACAATGGGAGAGCTATGATAAAAATGAAATAGAGTTGATCTCTATTTATACAAAATGTTCTAAAACATGTTTGTCCATGATACTTAGGGTAAAACATGAAAAGGGGTCAACAACGCTATCTTTCCCCTTTACAAAAGTAATATTATTTAATTCATATTTTTCACATAAGAGAAACCCTAGAAACATGATGTCACCCCCTTTTTGGGAAACATTTAGAACTTTTGGTCAAGTCGTTGAGTTGGAGAAGGGAGCGCTAGGCGTCCAAAGGCAATTTTTCTTCAACACAAGCCTTTCTTTCACGATCCATGGGCATCTTCCTCAAAAAGTCCCAAATTTCCATCATCACCACCACAACCTAGCCCTAGGTGACGTCAAGCCCTCAAAAGGTGACATTTTGTCCCTTTCAAGCAAGTCGTTTGGCATGTGGGGATTGGGTAAGATCCTCCAAGGTGTATTCTATGCCTTCAAATTAATATCATCATCATTCGAAGTGTGGGCCCTTGGTATCCAAATATGGGATTCAAGCCCCATGGAAGCCAAAGCTAGGCTTGTTCTTCCAAAATTGTCCACCAACTAGGTCCTGCAAAGACAAATGGATACACCCTCGAAGGATCTCAAGTAAAATGCATCATGATGAGTAAATCAAATCAATAAAAGTGCCATATAAGCAAGTACATCCAAACTACTTCATCAAAATAAACAAATTCTCAAAGACCTTATGCAATTTGCCAAGTTTAGGTATGGGAGGCTTGACAAAGTGACCTATTTGGTGAATCGTTCCTCAAGTTTAGGAGTGTTTCCCAAGGGGAACCTATTTCTAAGTCATGTGGATGAGGTTTCATGGATGGGGGAAAATTTTTGGGCATGGGGTTCATGACATACAAGGGGTTGTAGTGCCTCATTTATGGGTGCCTTTGTAGAGGGTGTGATGCACCTTCATTTTCAATGCATCTTTTTTCCAATCCCATTCATTACCAATAATTAATTGAGATCCAAACATTGAGTACTCCCTAGGGTGAATCTATTAGCTTGGGGGGAAATACAAAAGTGTCACTTTGATACAAAATGGAATCCAGGAGATTGATGGGGCTCATAAAGGCCTAAAAATAAAATTTCTCAGAATGGCTTCAAAATGGACGTGTGCGCAGGCCTCGTCGATATGAACCCAACACAACTTGAATAGGCTCAAATAGATGTCGTATGCTCCAGATATCATGTTTTGTTCATTTCGCCAAACATGCAAAAAGTCAACTTGGTTAAAGTCAACACTGACATCAGCATGTACGATAGGTGATGTCAGCATGCGTCGAGATGATGTCAACATGCTGACGTGGAGTCACTAGGAGGNAAAAAGTCAACTTGGTTAAAGTCAACACTGACATCAGCATGTACGATAGGTGATGTCAGCATGCGTCGGGATGATGTCAACATGCTGACGTGGAGTCACTAGGAGGTGACATGTGTCACCCATTTTCATAATTTTCGGGTTGAGTTGGCACTGTATGGATTTGACATGTGTCACCGTACAGATGACATGTGGCAGTCTGTATAGTGACGTGGCCCTATGACAGATGGACACATGGTGTACAGATGACAACTAGGCATATGACTTGCTGACATGTCGGACAAGTGGCAGGGTGACAGGGCATACAGATTGGTGATGTGGGCCAATCCTGGATCGCCACGTGGACCAATCAAGTGGTGCCACGTGGCACCCTGCGGATGCCCTTTAACAACTGGGTAAAAAAACTTGTTAGGAGTAGGGGGATTCGAACCCCTGACCTCACGGAAAGCTAATGTCTTCGGGTAAAGCAACAGACCGTTCGGGCTGTTGAATGACTTATTGTCACAAGTCAACGAAATAACAATTAAAGTGACGAGTGGCATTTGGGTTAGTTAGGCCCCGGTCGGCGAGGAGCTAAGCCTGCAACTAAGGGCTATAAAAGAGTGGGTTGCATTGGAGGTTTGGGCGCGTGCTTGGATGACAGGGCCACATGGTCGTGATGTGACCAGGGGCCGAGATTTGGGGGGCGGGAAACTAGGGGCCAACGCAGAGGTTCTAGTGCATGGCCATATGGCAGGCTCCCATATGACCAGGGGCCAACGCGTAAGGGGCTGCGCCCCAATTTTTCTCCAAAGTGGGTTTAAACTTTATAATATGAATTTTTATTGATTTTATATGCAAAATTGGGGGATTTTGCCCATTTTTGGGGGATATTGGGCCCTTTTTGAGGCTAGATATTGCGAGGAAGTTGGGAGATAGTTACCAACTTCAGATCTATATAAACCAGGACTTTTTGAGGCCATAAAAGGATATTAAGAGCAGGTTTATGCTGAATATTTTCCAAGACAAAGCCATTTTTATGCAGGGAAGTTGTTGAGGAGCGCATCTTTGCGGGCCATTTTTGGGAGCTCCGGTCATCCGATTTGAGTGTCGTTTCTTCTGTTCAGTTCTTGAGATTTGGTAGAATAAGACCAGATCAGTTTTGTAACCTTTTGGAACTTCTGTTATGTACTTATTAAGATTTGAATATAAATAAGAAAGCCTCACCCACTAAGACAAAGGCCCGGAGATGTGGGCGAGATTTTCCGAACTCCGTTATCACATTGGTGTTATGGTTTGCTTTTGTTTTATGCTTCATTTCAGTTCTATACATGATTATATGGCTGTCACATTTCTTCTATACTTCTTCCTCTTTCTTTAAGCTTCTTAATTGGTTAATCAACACATGCTTAATAACTCAACCATAGTCGTGCAAAAGATCTTTTCAAATCAAGTGGTATCATAGCTAGTTGACGTTTGGATTTGAGTTTTGCATGTTAACTAGGGAAAATATACTTCATGGTGAAAGCAATCTTGTTGAAGAGAATCCATTGATTGGATTGAGAAAGAGGACTTCTCACAGCGAAAAGATGGCATTGGAAGAGGGACTTTCTCAGGATGAGAAAGAGTTTCGAAAAACTTTCTTTGCCATGTCGGAGATGATGAAAGTTTTGTATGAAGATTACTTGGAACGAAAGAGACCAGTTCTTGGTGAATATTCAAAGGGAAAAGAGAAGAAGGAGAGGATCCTCCTCAGATTCCTCCTTCACCTCCATCATCAAATCCTTCTTCTCCTTTTTCTTCAAGTTCAAGTTCTAAATCCAATGCAAAGAAACATGTTCATAAACATAAGAATGAAATGTCATTATTAAAACTTGATGTTAAATTCGAATTACCCATATATGATGGTGAAGTTAATGTAGAGAGACTTGAAAATTGGGTCAAACAGATGGAGGTTTACTATAGTGTGCAACAAATCAAGGATGAGGCCACACAAATCAAGTTGGCATCATTGAGACTTGTAGACACACACTCATCTGGTGGCAAAGCAAGTTGCAAAACATAATGCAACAAGTGGGTAATGTATTTCCATCATGGCAAAGTTTTATTTCTGCACTTAGAAAGCAATTCTATCCTTTAGGTTATAAAGAGAAAGCATTAATAGAATGGAAAGCTCTAAAACTAAGAAAATGACAAACAGTGCAAGAGTACACAAATGGATTTCGTAAAATGGAATTGATGTTAGATATTCCTTTACATACCCAAGAAACTCTTATGAAGTATATAAGAGGTTTACTTGCACTTATTAGAAACATTGCATTCATGTTTGGACCAAATAACCTTGATGAGGTTTCTGTTCGAGCGTCATACATTGAAGCAGGGAAAACATGTGTTGGTGTATCAGGGGAATCGTCTTCAAGGAAAGAGGACAAGAGGAAATGGCATGGCAAGAAGTCAAATGTAGTGACGAGAAAGGAAGAGAATCCCTCTTGCAAGCATTGCAAGAAAGAGGGACATGATGAGGACTGATGTTGGCAATTGCATCCCGAGAAGAGACCAAAGTGGTTCAAGGAAAAGAAAGGAAGGCAAACAGTTGCAGCGACAACACGACCCACAAACTTGGGATTAGATTCATGTGATGAATCAAAGGTCTCATTGGTTGGTATGAAAGGTAAAATTGGTGAAGGAATTTATTGTACAAGTAACTTGTTTTACATTAGGGTCATCATGAGACACACTAAGGTTGATACATTAATCAATAGTGGATCTCAATCTAATCTAATTTCAGAGGAATTGGTTAAGAAATTGGGATTACAAACACAAATACATCATAATCCTTACACACTTAAATAGATAAGAAACAATCATCAAATGCACATAACAAAGAAGTTCACATTAAAATTTTCTATTTCATCTAAGTATGTGGACGAGGTAACATGTGATGTAGTGCCACTAAGTGAATGTGGAATGGTATTAGGTAGTCCATACTTGTATGATCATAAAAAAATCTTCTACAGGACAAAGAATCAATATCAATTAACCAAAGCAAGTCAAAAATATGTGGTTCATGCTCATCATGTAAAGGCAAATAAAACTCTTCAAACTATGGAACAATTAAAGAAGGCAACTCAAGCAAGCAACAAACCAATAATTGTTTCAAATGAAATAATCGATCTAAAGCAAGAACAAGAGATGATTGTGGAATGGAAAATCAATCACAGTTTGCTTCAAGATAAGCTCATGTCGTGCAAATATTACAAACATATCAGCTCATTTGCAGTCATATTTTTGATGCTATCACTAGTAATGTTGTCTACATGGATGATAGTGGCTTGAGTAAGATGTGACAGGGTTCAAATGGCTAACAATATGCTGTCGATTGTCATGATTGTGTTACAGTTGATCTTGATGAGACAGGTGCATAGGACAGGGTTCAAAGACAAAGAGAAATTCGGGTGGCCTATCCCGAGCTTGATGACTGGTCAGTAACCTTTTGGGGACCAAAAGGTCCTTTAGTGGGGAGGTGTGATCCAGAATAAGATCCAGGAGCTTGATGGGGTTTAGAAAGGCCTAAAAATAAAAGTTCTCAAAATGGATTCAAAACATACATGTTTGTAGACCTCGTCGATACGAACCCAACGCAACTTGAATGAGCTCAAATGGATGTCGTATGCTCTAGATATCACGTTCAGTTCGTTTTGCCAAATAAGCAAAAAGTCAACCAGGTCAAAGTCAATGATGACGTCAACATGTATGACAGGTGGCATCATCATGCATTAGGATGACATCATCATGCTAATGTGGCGTCACTAGGAGGTGACACGTGTCACCCATTTTCATCATTTTCGGGCTGAGTTGGCAATGTACGGATTTGACACGTGTCACCATACGGGTGACACGTGGTAGTCCATATAGTGACGTGGCCCTACAGAAGATGGACACATGGAGTACAGATGACAACTGGGCAGGATGACTATGCGTATGAATTACTGACGTGTTAGACAGTGGCAGGGTGACAGGGCGTACAGATTGGTGATGTGGGCCAATCCTGGATTGCCACGTGGACTAATTAGGTGGTGCCACGTGGAACCCTATGGATGCCCAATGACAGTTGGGTAAAAAAACTTGTTAGGGGCAGGGGGATTCAAACCCCTGACCTCACAAAAATCTAACATCTTCGGGTAAAGCGGCGGACTGTCCGAGCTGTTGAATGACTTGCTGTCACAATTCAACGAAATAGAAATTAAAGTGATGGGTGGCGTTTGGGTTAGTTAGGCCCCAGTCGACAGGGAGCTAAGCCCGTGACCAGGGGCTACAAAAGAGGGTGCTACATTGGATTTTTGGGTGCGCGCTTGGATGACAGGGCCACATGTTCGTTGATGTGACTAGGGGCCGAGATTTGGAGGCCAGGGAACTAGGGGCCAATGCAGAGGTGCTAGCACCTAGCCATATGGTGGGCTCCCATACGACCAGGGGCTAGTGCATAAGGGGTTGTGCCCCAATTTTTCTCCAAAGTGGGTTTAAACTTTATAATATGAATTTTTATTGATTTTATATGTATATTTGGGGGATTTTGCCCATTTTGGGGGGATATTGGGCCCTTTTTGAGGCCAGATCTTGGGGGGAAGTTGGGAGATGGTTATCGATTTCAGACCTATATAAATCAGGCCTTCTTGAGGCCACAAAAGGAGATTCATAGCAGGTTTATGCTGAAGATTTGCCAAGCCAAATCCATTTTATGCAGGGAAGTTGTTGAGGAGCGCACCTTTCCGGGACATTTATGGGAGCTTCGGTCATTCGATTTGAGTGTCGTTTCTTCTGTTGGGTTCTTGAGATCTGGTAGAACAAGACCGGATCAAGTTTGTAACCTTTTGGCATTGATATGATGCAATTATTGAGCTTTGAACAGAAATAATAAAGCCTCACCCACTAAGACAAAGGCCCAGAGACGGAGGTGAGATTTGTCGAACTCCGTTATCACATTGGTGTTATGGTTTGCTGATGTTTTATGCTTCATTTCAGTTATGTACATGATTATATGGATGTCACATTTATTATATACTTATTCCTCTTTCTTTAAGCTTCCTAATTGGTTAATCAACACATGCTTAATAACTCAACCATAGTCGTGTAAAAGATCTTTTCAAATCACACTGGAAGGGAGAATTACACATAGTGCCACGGGGGTATAGTCTAGATTGTAACACACTTTGTGTAAATCCCTCAATCAAATGGGACATTTATATCATGTGTTTGCTTTTGCAGGTCTTTGATTTTTTAGGAGAGGTGTTTCATTGCTCTCAAGACCTCTTTGGGTGAGCATATGGAAGGTTCATGATTAGGATTTTATCTTTTTCCAACTATCTCGCCTCTGAGCCTTCATCCCCTTCTTCCCATGAAATGAGGGACAACCCCTTCTTGGTTCAATAAACTTGAAGATCCTAAAAGGTAAGGAGATGAGAGGATGAAGTGTGGAAAGTGACAAATATGGTCAGGAATGGCACGATGATTCATCAAGAATACCTCCCAGTATCAAAACTATCCCTAAGTGTGACCCACTTACTAGGGCGCAATATCAACCACCAAAGTGAAACATGGAAAAGAGCATAATGTCCAAGTAAACGTTACATAATCAAAGGCAATAATGGATGGAACAAAATCAAATGCCTCAAATATTGAAATGACACTCACCATAATACCTGGATTGTACCTCATGGAGCAAGACCCAATGTCTTCCAGAAGCCAGCTGATGTGGTGGATACCGTCGTGATGAACCTGGAGCTATGGTGGCGAGGCAAGTCTCTATCTGTGCAAGTGGACACTGCTGGTCAAGTTGTCTCTCGTTACTCCATGTCTGCAACCTGAGGGCCTCAAGACATCATCTCCTTAGTTATCCCTAGGAGTTTGGGATAACAAGGCCAATGAATACAGTGCCCCCCCAAGAGAAAAATGATTTACCTTTTACTTTAAGAAAATGATTTTTTTCTTTAGATTTTTTGAAAACTCTCTTTTCTTAATTTTGTTTTTAGAGAAATTGTTAGTCCCTCTCATCGAGGGGTAGCTAGAGAAGATTTTTGTTGTATGAATCATATCTCAAACAATAGTCCCATAGACAAGATCCATGGTTCTACACAAACAATTGATTGATGATGCTTCTCATAGTTGCTCACCTCACTCTCATCTAATGATTACGTTGCTTGACATGCATAAGGTACTTTGTTTTATTGCGTCATATCAATTTGCCTTATGTATTTGACATGAAATTAGTGACCATGGGTTGAGTCGGATAATGGATCATGATTCTCTAAATTTGTGCCTTTTTCCTTGTTTCACCTTGGTTTTCATAATCATCCACTAGATAAGTGTTGCCAGTCTTGGGTAGAGTTGTACTATTGGGGGGCTTTGATAGGGGTGATGTGTCCATATCCTAACCCATACTTAATGTTTTCCATCCTTCCCTATTTCCATTGTCTTGGTTTTGGGTTGGTCGTCATATGCCACACATATAGGTTCATGCTTTATAATCCCATGGGGAGAAGGGACCGGAATGCTCGAGGTTGATGCAACTAGATATAAAAGAAAGAAAAGAGAAAGATGTAAAATACAAAATGCAAAGCACATGAAAAGAAAAGAAATGTCTAAAAACCAAAGGAAATAAACACATGAGAAATTTCCCCTTGCGATGAGGTCATTACCCAAAGTCATATGCAATGAATGCATATATAAAAATGACTAAATAAAGTAAAACAAAATTCAAAATATAGAAAAGGTAAAATGAATAAATAAAAAGGAAAAAAGGGGTTTGGAAAGTCATAGTGTCGAGGTAAGGGTGACTCATTGCATAAAAACTCCCTCATTACAAAGGTGCTTGCATGGATGCATATCTTACATAACCTCATATGACTATGCAATACCACTCATTAAGTAAAGCCCCAAACCATACCATCTATCATTACACATGTTCCTTGATAGGTTTCTTGGGAAATGGTTATCTTCTTGGGTACTGACACATGT
The DNA here is from genome assembly GCA_032191745.1 of Picea mariana. NCBI lineage: Eukaryota > Viridiplantae > Streptophyta > Pinopsida > Pinales > Pinaceae > Picea > Picea mariana. The sequence continues at coordinate 14,765 of JASDQU010306145.1, forward strand.
AATAGGGGATAATGATAACCCTCCCATACCTCAACTTGGAAAATGGTGTGATTCTATGAGTTATTGTGAAGTTTGATGATGATGCTTAATGTGATCTACATAATGGAATTTACATTTAACATGACTCACTTTCCATGTTGCATTGGACTTATGTGCATGCCTCCATATTGATGACCACTTTGGGTCACTTGCACCTTACTTTGGATGATGTACTTGGCATGGATATGATTTGGATTGAGCCTTGTTCCTTAAGAGGACATTGAGGAAGCCCCTTGCACACTTGTTGGAGGTCATACCACTTCTTATGCGATCGTTGGACTACTTTTGAGATCGTTGCACCCTTTTTGAGAGGACGTTACACCTCTTGGATGAAACGTTGCAACCTCTGGACGAAATGTTTCAATTTTGAGCTCCTTCACATGCCTTTTCACATATTTTGAGGGAGACCAAATTTAGGAGTAGTTATATTTTGATCAAATGCCCAAATTCCACCAGATAAATGCCATTAGATGCAGAATGGACACAAGATTTCATAAAATGTGGTCATAATATAAATTCAGGCAAAAATTAACATATGCATGGTGCTTTTAAAATTTTCCGCGAGAGGATTATCACAAGATTTTTGACAACTCATGGGACACCTTTTGAGGAGATCATTCCACATGTTGAGGAGGATGACTTGGCACTTGAGGAGAGTTTACTTTATTTGGGGAGCATCTTTGGGGGTCTTTTGACTGATCCACTCTTGTATCATGGATATTTTATGTATTTTTACCATATCTCTAGGGGTTGTAAATACATAGAGGTCAATTTTATATTTTCTTAGGGTAAAGATAGGAAAAAATATTATTCTTATAATGAAAAGGGTGCTAGATCTCTCATATAAATAGAGAAGCACTTCTCATTTGTGAATCATTGCTAGAACTTGTGAAGAAAAATTACTTGTTTACTTTTCTTCTTCTATATTTTATATGGATTGATAACTAGAGTGACATCTTGAGGAGATGTCTTGTGAATTGATTTTCAACTTTCATGGAGGCTCTTGGCTAGGGTTTTATGGATGAAACAATTTCTTGAGTAAGTAGTATCACTTAATATTGTTGGATTTTTTTTATGGATGATTTTAAGTGTAGTTATACTTCTATGATGGTGGTGGTGAAAACATTTGGTGTCTTTCTTGAACAAGTCCTTTCTTCAAAACCCTTGGAATATTACTAGTGGAGTATATTTCCTTGAATCATCTTGAAGTTTGTAAGGTACTAGGTGGATCTTCTATCTTGAACAATTGTCGAATCCGTAACTTGCTATGTATACCTAGTTGGCACAAATTAGGTAGTTACATAGGAGGCCTTAGATTTGATTGTGTCTTTCCTTTGGATTCCTTGAAGCTACTAGGGAAGCCTCCCTTGTGTTGGATTTATCTTTCACTAAAACAAGGTAAGTTGTTTCCTAGGTGACAGTGGCAACTCTTTCAATGTTCTACTCATTTTGTGCCTTGTGAAGGTTTTCACTAGGGTGGAAGATTGTGTGATAACATTTTTGCATTGTTTTTAGGGAGAATTGAGTCATTCTCCTTAGATATATGAAGTCTATGCTTCAACCTTTTTGATGAGTAGAAACCAAAGTCTTATCTAAGTTTACTCATCTATGTTGGTTGTGGAGCCTGATTGTCTTCCTGATTCAGAGGTCTTTGTTTCCAGCCGTGTTTATACCCCATGAAGACCCCCAGAAGAATGTACACTCCTCCACTTGGGGTAGTGCATGGGGGGAGGGGGGGGGTTACCCCCTTGCAGGGTCCAAGGGAAAGTGGGCCCCCAACGAGATTTCGGGGGCGAAGCCCTCGAAGGAAAAATTGCCTTGTAAATGCATATTATAATTTCATAGTAAATCTGGACCATTCATTATAAGGTCACAGATCTGACGGTAGAAGTTATGATAGGGTTTTTCCCCCTAGAATGCAACCCTCTTTTATGAGGGAAATGTATTGCAACTATGTATCATTATGAATATGACATTATGAGTGAGGAGACTATGAGAGAAAGAAGAGGAAGTTACAGTGGGTTTGTTGTAGGTTGTATCCCTTCATTTGTTGGATAATAATAAATGAAGGACCTGGCAATTTCTCCGGTGGACGTAGCCCACACTAAGTGAACCACATATATCTGTGTTTCTATTGTATTGTGTATATTCTGTGTTTTATTTCCACATTTGTTTTATTTTATTCATCTGAGATCCTGTTTTTCTAACAATTGGTATCAAAGCCAAATGTAACTCGTAGGAAAAGAGTGTTCCTGGTTCGAGTGGGAGCAATGGTGGAAGATGGAAAGTTTAGGGTCGAGAAATTTAATGGCCAGAACTACCAGTTATGGAAGATGCAGATCGAAGATTATTTATATCAGAAGGATCTATTCCTACCATTGGGTGGAATAACAAAGAAGCCGACGACCATGAAGGACGAAGAATGGGAAGTTCTTGACAGAAAGGCATTAGGAACGATACGGTTGAGCCTGAAAGCGTCGATGACTTTCAATATTTCGAAAGAAAAGAGAAAAAAGGAGATGATGGATGCATTGGATAAACTGTATGAAAAATCCTCGACGTCCAATAAGGTATTTCTAATGAAGAGATTATTTAATATGAAGATGTCATAAGGTGGGTCTATTGCAGACCATTTAAATGAATTCAATACGGTTACTAATCAACTAAGTTCTGTAAAAGTGGACTTTGATGATGAAGTTAGGGCTCTTCTAATATTGTGCTCATTGCCAGAAAGTTGGAATGGCTTGGTCATGGCTGTAAGTAACTCTCTCTCTCTTGTTCAAACACTTTAAAATTTGATGGCATTGTTGGTGTTATCCTTAGCGAGGAAATGCGACGGAAAAACACAAGTGAGACATCAGGTAATGCGTTAAACATGGAGAACAGGGGAAGAAAAAAGGACAGAGAAAAGGGCTCAGGGAACCGTAGGAATTATAAGAAGGGAAAATCCAAATCCATACTTGGAAGGATAGAGTGATGGAATTGTGGAAAGAAATGACATCTGAAGAAAGACTACAAAGCTCCAAAGAAACAAAGAGATGGACATCAGGAGAAAAATTAGGAAGCAAATGTAACATGTGATGTGTTACAAGATGCTTTGATTCTTTCTGTAGATAATATTTCTGAGTCTTGGGTAGTAGATTCAGGGGCTTCATTTCATGCTGCACCCCATAGGAAACATTTTCTAGATTATGTTCAAGGTGATTTTGTACAAGTTCATTTGGGTGATGATGCACCATGCAAAATTGTTGGAATGAGAAAGGTAAAAATAAATCAAAGGAATGGAAACCAATGGTTGTTGAAAGAGGTAAGACATGTTCCAGATCTAAGGAAAAATCTAATTTCAATAGGGTAGTTGGAAAGTGAAGGTTGTATATCCATATTTACAGATAAGGTGTGGAAGGTCACCAAAGGATCATTGGTGATAGAGAAAGGAGAAAAGGTAGGTACATTGTATTTATGTATTGGTAATACTGACTGTTCTATCTTCTTAGATTCTATAGGAGTGGATACAACACTGTGACATCACAGGCTTGGACACATGAGTGAGAAGGGGATGCAAATACTTTACAAAAGAAATTTGTTGCCAGATCTTAAACAAATTGATTTGGATTTTTGTGAGCATTGTGTTTATGGAAAACAAAAGAGAGTCAGATTTCTCAGAGTTAGAAAAGAAAAGAAGAGTGAAAGGTTAGAGCTTGTGCATATTGATGTATGAGGACCAACTCAGGTATCATCGCTTGGCGGATCTCGCTATTTTGCTACTTTTATTGATGATGCAACTAGAAAAACCTGGGTTTATTGCATTTGACAAAAATATGATGTTTTTGATACTTTTAAGAACTGGAAAGCTTTGGTTGAGAATGAGACATGAAAAAGGTTGAAGTGTCTCAGATAAGAAAATATAGATGAATATTGCAGCAAAGAGTTTTATGATTACTGTTCATACCATGGGATTTGTAGAGATAAGACAGTTCCATGAACACCACAATAAAATGGTGTGTCGGAAAGGATGAACATGACAATCATGGAGCGTGCAAGGAGTATGAGATTGCATGTTGGTTTTCCCTTACAGTTCTTGACAGATGCTATAGATATTGTTGCTTACTTAATAAATAGAGGACCTTTAATCTCTTTGGATGGTGGAATTCTAGAGGAGGCATGGACAGGTAAAAAGGTAAACTATTCCTTTTTGAAGACTTTCAATTGTGAATCATTTGTCCATATTGATAAAGAAAATAGAACAAAGCTTGAGGTAAAATCCAAGAAGTGTACCTTTATTGGATACAATGTTAATGATTTTGGTTATCACTTATGGGATTATGAAAATCACAAAATAATTAGGAGTAGAGATATCATATTCAATGAGAAGGTCATGTACAAAGATCAGTTGCAGGTAAAGATACAAGAAAAATAAAAACCAGAATACACAGTGCTTGATGAGATCACTAAAAAAGAAATTCCAAAGGTACTAGAAAATCAAAATGTACAACAATAGGAGAAACAGATACCTCAAACTAATGCAAGTGTTGTTAGAAGATCTATCAGGTTAAGTAGACCCCCTGAATGATACTCTCCTTCATTGTATTATTTATTGTTGACTGATTTTGGTGAACCAGAATGTTATGAAGAGACAATGCAGATAGAAAACAAAAAGAAGTGGAAGAAAGGTATGAAAGAGGAAATGGATTCCTTGGTAAATAACCAGACTTGGAATTTGGTTCAGTTTCCTGCAGGAAAAAGAGCATTGTAGAATAAATGGGTTTACAAGTTGAAGAAAGAAGATGGAGGAAAAAAGTGGTACAAGGCTAGACTTGTTGTAAAAGGGTTTTCACAAAAGAAAGGTATAGATTTTGATGAAATATTTTCTCCTTTTGTTAAAATGACTTCAATTAGGACTATTTTAAGTCTTGTGGAAATAGAATATTTGCATCTTGAACAGTTAGATGTAAAACCAACTTTTCTCCATGGGGATTTGGAGGAATAGATTTATATACAACAACCATAGGGGTATGAGGTCAAAGGGAATGAGAATTTGGTATGCAGGTTGAAGAAGAACTTGTATGGACTAAAGCAAGATCCAATGCAGTGGTATTTGAAGTTTGACAGGTTTATGACAAAACAAGGTTATAGTAGATGCCATTTTGATCACTGTGTTTATTTTAAAAGGCTAGAAAATGGAAGCTCTATTATCTTTCTATTGTATGTAGATGGCATGCTTGTTGCAGGGTCTAATATGCAGGATATAAATGTGCTCAAGAATAAATTAGCTAATTCTTTTGCGATGAAGGATTTGGGTGTTGCAAAGAAAATCCTTGGTATGAGAATAACAAGAGACAGGAAAAATCGCAAATTGACATTGTCTCAGGGTGAGTACATAGAAAAAGTGTTGAAGAGGTTTAGAATCCAGAATGAAAAACCAATTAGTACACCTTTGTCTAGCCATTTCAAATTAATTAAGTAAATGTGTCCCAAGATACATGAGGAGATAGAATACATGTCCAGGGTCCCTTATTCATCAACAGTTGTCAGCTTTATGTATGCGATGGTTTGCACATGACCAGATATTGCACATGCAGTGGGAGTTGTGAGCAGGTA